>MU684416.1:80950-96152 GCA_026770625.1 Nicotiana glauca
CCAGGTGAGTTGGGAGTGGGCCCGAGAGGCCGATATTGTGTTTTGTGAGTTGGGAGTGAGCCCGAGAGGCTGATGTTGTGTGTTTTGTGAGTTAGGAGTGAGCCCGAAAGGCAGATGTTATGTGTTGGTGAGTTGGGAGTGAGCCCGTGGGGCTGATACTGTACTGAGAGTTTGATATTGAGCCCGAGGGGAAAGTTTTTGATTATTCCTTACTTGTGGAAATTATTTGTCTTCATTGTTTTAAGAGAGAACTATCTGATACTTCACGGTTTTATTATGTAACTGATTATACTGCTTGAGATAGTGCTATATTGTGCCTTTATGAGATTTCATGCTTTCAGACATTATTTATTTTTATTACTCACTGAGTTGGAGTACTCACTTTACTCCCTACACGTCGTATGCAGATGCAGGTAATTGTTCACCCGGTAACGGGTTTTGAGCTGATTGGAGATTTGTCCATCGTAGCTGAGCAAGGTGACCGCCAGAGTTCGCGGCACCGTATCTTCTCCTTTGATTCTAAATTCCAATATGTATATTACTGGTCTTGTAGTAGTGTTTAGATTCCTTAGAAGCTCATGAATTGTGACACCCCGATTTCGGGCTGAGTTGGGCTGGTTCCCCATTTTATCATTTTTCTTCTGCATTTATGATAATGTTATCTATGGTTTTGACTCATTCGTGTTAAGTAATTGTTAAAATAGGTATTGTTAATCTGTTGGCTGGCCTTGTCTTCACGAGAGGCGCCATCACGACCGGATTTGGGATTTTGGGTCGTGACACAAAGCCAAGCAAATAAATGCTCAAGTAGCATGTAAGATGCATTAGGATGGTCTTTTCATTTCAGGTCACCTGTCCTAGACGGACCCAACCCCTGTGTTGAGTCCCCTAACTCAAATGCACATGATGCAAACAAACATTCCTACTAGGGATCCGGCATGGGGTTTTGTTCTTCTAGGCTTAAACCCTAGGTTTATTGGTCTAGACCTGGCTTACCCGAGCGGACAACTCGAGCCGAGGGGGAGCAGCGTACCGGAGATACAGAAGCTCCGTCGGCTTAGCAACTTATCCAAACCTCGTTCTAAATGGGAAAAGACTCTAAACAGAAGAACAGCTGCACGAAGTGCACCCTTCTTCATGATGTAGAAGACTCAGAGAGAGGAAAAGATTCGTAACAGTTTATATATACAATTCAACAAATATCAAAGTGGTAAAACATTTAGCATATATAGCATGGAACATGTAGAAAAATCAGATAAAGCCAAATATAACAATTATACTAACCTCGAATTCTTGAACCCTGAATCGAAATTCTGGGTTCGTATCCCCAGTAGAGTCGCCAGAGTTGTCACACCTCCTTTTTTTACACACCTACCCCGAAGGATAATGTATAAGGGAGTCTTTCCATTTAAAGTGACATTATTCGAAATGGGATTCTTTATTTGATTTTCAGAGTCGCCACTTGGGATGGATTTGGCTTTTGGTGTCCCAAGTCACCGGTTTAACTTGAATCCCAAATCGAGAAAAATTTTGACTTCTCGAATGGAGTCTGCGAACTAGAAATTCTGAATAAGGAATTCTGTTAACCCAAGGGAAGGTGTTAGGCACTCCCGGATCCCGTGGTTCTAGCACGGTCGCTTAAATTATTATAAATGGCTAAAATCTGATTTTTTATACATGCTATCTTATAGTGCAATTTAAAATTATTTACCGCTTTAATTAAAAAATTTAAAGAAAGTGAATGTCGTTTAAAAATATATTTTTGGATCACGTCACATGAAATGTACCCGGATCCTTGATACATTTTTATCCAACGTTTTAGGATTTGGATTTGGGTCGCATGAAATGCACACCCGAATTTAAGAAGGTAAGATTATTAAAAGCGTGCCTAAAGCGACTAGCGTATTATTAACTTTGCGGGATGCCATGAAAATTCGCTAAATGGCACGTCACGAATTTCATGTATTTAATATAAACGTTTAAAGAGGGCCACACAATTTATGGGTTTCATTGGCATGGTGCATCTCTTTTATTTTTTAAAAGGCCGTCCTAGAGAAAACTATTATTCTTCTATAAAATTCGTCTCTAATAGGGCCTAATTAATTAGCATTACAAAATTCGAGCCTCAAATTCAAGTCCGAATTCAAATAAAAGGGTAAAACCACTTAATTCGAATTCGCTACTTAACTCGAAGACCCAAATTTATAGTGCAATTTTATTTCATTACCATCATACCCAAAACTTAGTGAGTAACTTGAGATCCTCCGCATGTTCACACCAACGTTCAAGATTTTGGGCCTCAACGAGCCCACTATAAAAAGCTGCAAGTTGGGCTTCAGGCTTAATTTCAGCCTTCATACTAATAGATTTGAAGCAGCACCACTGGGCCTGTCACTTGGCCTAATACTTGAGATGGTTTTGATATTAATAGTGATCCAATTCAGGGGAGAGGCTGGGATATGGACTCAATACTATCTTACATGAAGCATGAAACTGGAAAACTAAATGAGGGCATCCTTTCACGCATCAACTGCAACAACTAGTTTTGTTTTCGTGGGACTATTGAACTACAAATTAATACAAACAATTGTAGGGAGCAACGATTAAAATAGAGTAATTATCAGTTAAATTGGACTGTTAAGTTCTCTCAAACCTAGTGTATAAGTGCAGATTTCCTGGTTCCAAAACCAACATGCTTGTTCAAATTAACATACTGAAGTTCCATACTCTCAATTGATTATTAAAATTAAAAATAACATTGATTTTACTAATATCTAATATAAAAAGTGATTTGAACCCTTGATAAGGTCAAAATCTGCTACTGGAGCTTTGATGAATTATAGATTCATTGTTTGAATCATAGCCCTTAAAACAGACTCATATTTTTGTATACAGCCAACGAAAATCTGGAAATGGATCAATCATTATTCTAAAATCCTATAACAATCTACATCTAAAGTATTTAAAAGTCTCAAAAACAGTCCAGTTCAGTCCAGTTATACTATCCAGGGTTTATGTAAATACAAATCAAAATTAAACTAAACAAATACATATCATTTAATATCTATTCAACTATTGCTACATAGCAGTCCAAAGAGGCACAATTCAGGGAGCAAACGGATGAACATTTTATTTCATTTTTCACCTCAAAACTATAGCAAGTCAAAGTCAAATGTGTACCTGGAAATTGAAATATAAGAGGAAGAAGGAGAGATCAGCAGCAGTAGTGATCAGTCAGCAATATTAAACAACAGCAACAGGAATAATTTTAGAACCAAAACAGCTTCACAAAACCTAGGAATGAACTACAGAATTACAGCACCTAATAGATGATCAAAACAAGCTTGATTGAAACCAAAGAGACTCGAATTTGCGCCCAGGACACTTTTGAAACTTCATCAGCCCAAACACATGTATTTCAAGTCATTTTCATTTTATTTAAGCTAGAAATTCAAACTGATAACTGGAATTGGAAACTAATCTGAGGAAAAGCTTTAATAAAATAGTATTTTTGGGGTTTTCTGAAGATTTAAGATCTAAAAAGAACTTTCTAACTCTAAATTTCATATTTGGCTTTGGAATTTGAAATTTAAATTTTTCAGATTCTGAAACTTTTTTTGGGAATTTTTCAAATGTTCAAACTTGGTAAAGAAGGCAGGGGTTTTGTCTTTTATAGGCAGAAATAAGGGGGGAAGCTTCTACATTTCACTCACCCCCTTTTCCCCTTTTTATTTTTAGTTTTTATTCATTAAACCTTCATTTTTGACTTGTTTCTCAAGTTACTGCCCTAAGTTTCTGAGAGTAGCATTAAGGCCCTATTTTAGAAGGTCTTTGAAGATTCTAGCTTTGACTACAACATTCCTACCCAATCTTGAATACCCAAACTACCCCTGAACTTGTTTTGAAATTACTAACCTAGTACTAAACTAAACCTCAACCTCTTTTACCCTAATTAAAGACTATTAGCTATAACCAAACAATCCACTTAACTAGGATTAACCAATCAAGGCTAAAATCGAATATTTACAACCTAAAATCAAACTGGGCAAATTAACTAATCATGAAGTTAGATCTACCAATGGACTACAATTAACAACTAAATCAAATTGTAGTAAACAATTATGGATCGATTAACTGAATTAAACATAAAATCAAACTCATTAGAACAGACTTAAATCGTACATGAAGACTTAGAACAGTATCAA
The DNA here is from genome assembly GCA_026770625.1 of Nicotiana glauca. Classification (NCBI taxonomy): domain Eukaryota; kingdom Viridiplantae; phylum Streptophyta; class Magnoliopsida; order Solanales; family Solanaceae; genus Nicotiana; species Nicotiana glauca. Next base: position 85,156 of record MU684416.1, read on the forward strand.
TTAACATGAAGAACATTAAACAAAACAGCAAAAATTTAAACTAAACCCTGAACATGCTTAACCCTAAATTTAAAGAACTCAATCACAACTAAATTAACAAACGAAAAAAATTATTACTATTGATTAAAAGAAAAACAAATAAATAAGAAACAGACCAACACACTCAACCATTGATTCAGACGAATTGACAAAAAAAAAGATAAAAATCAAACTCTAAATTGATTAATCAGGAAGAAATGACCATAGTGAAGAAGCAACTGATTTGAATAATGAAGAGAAACAAAGAAAACTTACTCAGTGAAATCCTAGGGTTCTGCCGCTTCTTGGATTTAAAATTCGAAACCATGCAGGATGATTCGAAAGGAAATAGCCAAGGATTTGGGAAGAAGGGCATAAGGAGAGTGTATGGTGTTAATTTGGGGCCATTTGGTGGTGGCGCCATTGTAGGCGGCGGAGGCGGCGTCCACAAATTTGAATATTTGAGGGACTGGGCTAACATTCGAAGGGTGATATTTGGGGCATTGGAAAGAGGTAAGGGAGAGGATTCGAGCGTGTAAATTTGGGGTTCATCGGAGCACCGCCGGCGGCGGAGACTATTTCCGGCCGGCGGCTCATGGCGGAGGGTGGCAGAGAAGTGGTGGTGATGTTCGGGGAGGTATGTGACGATGGTGAGAGGGGGGTAAGGGATCCGACATTATTATATCACATTGAACCCAGTTCCTGGCCGTAGGATTAAGAATCCTTGACGGCCAGGTTTAATTTGTATTTAAACGACGTCGTTTTGATACAAAGGGGTTGGACCGGGTTAGCTCATGGATCTGGGCTAATCCTGAACGGGTTGGGGAAGGGTTTATTTGGGCTAGCCTCAGAATTGGCCCAAATTACACCAGCCTATTTCTTCTTTTCTCTATTTCAATTTCTTTTTATTTGTTTTCTTTTTATTTGTTTTCTTTTTATTTGTTTGAATTTTGGATTTTGTTAAATACAAATTTAAAAGTAGCCAAAACCTGATTTAATTCTAAAATGAGACTAATTAAATTTTCTAAAATTAACCAGATCCTAATTTTAAGAGGAAAATTAAACAAAAGTGAGATTAAAGGAACGAAAAATGTAAAAAGGATTTTTTTCTCTTATTTTTAATGATGTTTAATTAATCTAAAAATCTAGAATTAGGTCCTAAATGCATGTTATTTTGTAATTTTTTTATTTTTATGACACTAAAAATTCACACAAAAATGCAAACAAAATATAAAATCATGCAATTAATTCCTAAAAATTCAAATACTAAAAGAAAAATTCTAATTTTAATGAATTCTATAGGAATAATTTAAGCGCGGTAAAAATTACGTGCTCACAATTATCTAGTTAGTTGAAAAAATAAGTTAAACTTTATTTAGGGTTTTTTGAGGTATTTTGAGTTGGAATTTTTTATCTGACTAACAGGAAGGATTTGAGTACTAAAATACGTAATCTGTCGTTTTATACTATCGGCAAACTATACGAGCATAGTGTTACATTAAGGGCTTTCTTGTTAGTTGTTGCTACTTGACTCTTCGTGTTATCGATCACATTTTATCTGCTTTATAGTGTTGTTACTGTCTTCCCTGTTGCATTTGCCTAATTTCCATGAATCTAGTCCCTGATTTCTAGCTGGAAGCAATTAACAGTGCTTAGTTCTCTTTGTAAATCTATCTTCGAGAGATGTGTGTTGTTGTTGATCTGCTGTAGTTGTTGCTGCTACCGTTCTTTTGTTTTTTCTAGGAATAATGTGTTTTATTTTCTGTATCGGAATTGAGTCCAAAACTTGTCGAATAAACTAAAATTATTAGATAACAGTCAAAAATTCATTGGATTAATTGGGATTCAAATGAAAATCAGTTGAAAGTTCTATTTTGAAAGGTTTTGAGTTTCTCACTTTTTGAGTCTTGAACTGAACTTCCTTCTTGTTCTACTGTGATATCACTTCTGTGACACAATGAATTAGACTCGATTGATAATCTGCAGCAATGTCTTAAATCCGATGACGTTTAGTTGTCTAGGGAATATTGAATTATGTAGATAACATCTTGTGAACTGCTGTCGTCTTTTCTAATACGAAGTTCGTATTTGGGCATTAGATTTCTGAGTTTTTGAGCTACAATATTCCTTGTTTCTTCTGAGTTAGCTACTGTATTGGGTTGGCAGTTAATATTTTATAGTTCAAGGTTAGTTTGTTTCATTCCAAGCTTTTCTATTCCAAGTGTTATTGCTAGAGATCATACTATATTTACCTGCGGTGACTGGTCATTACACCCCAACCTGCCCGCTTAGACATTTTCACAGTTTCGATACTCTCGGTCACACTGCCAATTTGGTTAACTTGTCGCACATAGAGTAAGAAATGGTTAATCCTATCTTAAAGTCAAAGAGGAAACTTTAAGTATCATGGCCGAAATATATGATTTATTAGCTGATTGGATGATACCTTGAGGAGAAGTGCATTGCAAGTCTTCTCTGCAATTGCCTTGGCGAACTTATGCACATGTATAATAAATAGTTATACATGGTGATAAACAACCTATAGAAAATTACTGAAGTGCCAAGAACTGAGAGATGTATACATTTTCTTTCAATGGACAAGCAAGTGACAAATGTTGTTAACGCTTTAATCTTACCTTAGGGTTGTGACAAGAAGGTCATCTCCCACAATTTGTACTTGTTCCCCCATCTCAGTAGTGAGCTTAGCATAGGTCTCCCAGTCATCTTGGTCAAATGGATCTTCAATTGAAACAATAGGGTACTCGGACACAAACGTCCTGTACAAATCCTTGAGTTGGTCACCTGATATCTTTTGTGAGCCATCATTATTTTGCAAATAAGAATAAATATGAGAAAATCTCAATAACATAGCAAGGGTTTGATCACATGACTACCTCCCCAAAAAAACCAGAGAGTGAAAGAAAGCAATGCAACAATCAGTTTCAAATTGCCTATAGGGAATAGTAAGGACTTGCCTCTTCTTTGAAGTTCAGGTCATAACTTTTGTCCTTCAAGAAGAATTCAGATGCAGCAACATCCATTCCAATGACTACCTAAACGAAAAATCATCTCAGCCTCCAGGTTTCCAACAACAGTTATGAAAAAAAAATATGGTGTGACCCAACAAGTAACTGAGATACTCACCTTTCCAGTATATCTTGCTTTCACTTTGTTGTTGCTGTATATATTCTGCTTGTTGTTGTTATTTATCTTCTTTCACTGATTTTTCTTTGTCATCACTACTGCTTTTGTTTTAATTTATGTTCTTGCATATGACCTTTGTTTTCACTTTTTCCTTTGGTTTTTCCTTGTCTTGCAATCTAAAACCATTACTTGGAAATCATAATATATGCATATTTTACAACTTACCATGTGAGGCCATAGTGTACTCTGAAACTTTCATATGTAGCGCATTGCCATAGTTTACTCTGAAACTATTATATGCATATCCTTAACTTATCATATGAATCTGCAATTTATTTGGAATTCTACTGTTATCATTTATATAACACCTAATAAAGCTATTTTTATTTGTATTCTTCATCAGATTTGATAGATATGAGTCTAGAAAGACCTTCAAAGGCCAAAAGAAAGACAAGCGCGGCATATACAAAACCTGGAACAATGGCATCTTTGGCAAAATAAGGACTTCGTTTAGCCAAAAATATGTTGTTCCCGCTAGACAATCAAACAAAGACCGGCTGAATATTATTGTAGAGAATTTGCCAGGAGAAGTAGCCCATGCACATACTAGATCAACCACTTCTGCAAAATATGTTGTTCCTACTAGACAATCAAAAAAAGAGCGTCTGAATATTATCGAAGAGAATCTGCTAGTGCCACAATTCACAAGTAGCAGCCCATGTACAAACTAGATCAACCACTCCTACAACACAAGTAATAGAGGAACAAGTAGAGGAACAAGTTTAATTGGATTGTACAACTCCTATTGAAGATGAACAATGTGAATAAAAAGGTAAGAAACTACAGACTTTATCTAAAAATATTTACATCCTATTTCAGTCATAAAAAATGTACCAACAATAGTGATTTGGTGGTTTTGTTTGGTTCGAATAGTTGAAGACCCTTATAATCAAATAAGAAAAAGAGGAAAAACAAAGATGAAAAGTTTACATGGACGACATGAGCGTAAATTGATTTTACTTAACAACTTAAATCAACCTGTCGGTCCTAGTGATGCAGTAGTGACAGAGTTTGGAAGCTTCCTTGGCACATTGGCAAGGAATGCGACTCTATGTCCTCTTGATATTTTGGATTGGAGGAAGATGGACACAAAAGAGGATATATTGGAATATACCAAGGTCTGAGCTTCTTAAGTTTTAATTTTTTGTTGAAAATCTTTCATATTTTCTGCACTAACAGACTTGACATCAATTGTAGGATAATTATGATATTCCTGAAGTTGAAAAAAATATACTTTGGAATCAGTGCAAGCTGCCTGGAGAAAACACAAGAGTAGATTGAAAAAAGATCATTTTTATGCCTATCACAATGATGAAACTCGATTGCAAAATATCCCTAAAGATGTTCCAGCTTCTCAGTTTAAGGAACTCCTTAGGTATTAGAACTCAGAGAAACTCCAGGTATGTATACTTCTTTCTACTTCTACTTTTTTGTCTTCTTCTTCTGGAACTTCTTCTTAAAGTTCTTTTTCTTCTTCTTGAACTTCTTCTTAAAGTTCCTGGGGATGTTTCCTCCTCCTTTCTCTGTGCAACTGCTGCTGCTTTACTTTCAACCTTTTCGTTTAATGCCATATTTGGCCCCCTTTTTTCACATCCTTAGCAGATGTCTTCTAAAGCCATTAATGTCTTTTCATCTAATGACCAGTGATTGTTGTTCATGTCACTTGTATGTTGATTAGTTATTTCTGAAAATCATAAATTTCAGTTTGAACCTTTCATAGTAGTTAAATAATCACAGAAATAATGCCTTGACTCAATGCTACTAGAATTTTTAACTGTTACTTTAGAGTCTTGATCAACATGTAAATGATTTAGATGCTCAATAACAGAACTAACGTAACAATACAAATGCAAAAAACAACCATAAAAGTGCTACTGCATGAATCTACTGGGCAGCTGCAAACTGTTTAACTAGCAAATCTGCTGGCTACAAGCCTATCTTTTGAACTCTCGAAGGATCTTCTGGGAAGTTGCAAACTGTTTCTAATAGCTAATTCCTTCCCTCTTTTGGCTACTGCATGAATCTGCTTAGTGATTTTGTAAGTTGTTTGATATTACTTTCTTCTTGTAGAGAATGTCGCAAACTAATATTGAGAACCGAAAAAAGTTGAAGAATCCTCACACTGCTGGAAAAAGAAGTTTTGCTTTAGTTCGCTCTAAGTTGGTGTGTAACTAGCAAATTATGGCAAAAAATTTCTCAATTTTTGCTCTTGTTTAGTACATGGTAGATCACTAGGAATGCTAACTCACTTTCATGTGACTAGGAAAATGATAAGGAAACTTCGGATCCTTTATCAGCAAAGAAACTCTTTGTAGCTACAAGAAAAAGGAAAGATGGGCGATCATACAAGTGCTCGGATGAAGATACAACTAGTAAAATTGTGTGAATTATATTTAGCTGATGTTATATCGAGATCAATTATTTATTTTTATTAGTTTACTTTTTATTTAATTTTTCTATTTGTTTGAATATTCTTTGAATGCTGAAATGGAGGAAATTGAAGCACAACAAAAAGAAAATGGCAATGAGTCCGTAGATGCATTTGCATCTGTCATGGGGCCTGAACATCCGGGGCGTCTGAGATTGTATAGATAAGGTGTTACACGAACTTCTTTGAGTGGGAAAGTAGGATGTTTTGAATCCTCTTCAAATACTACAAATTATCTACAAAAAATGGAGGAGAAGATACAAAGAATGGAGGAAAAAATTGAGGAACAAAAGGCAACTATCCGTCAATAAGTTGTTGCAGATGTCCTTGCACGACTTCAGCATTCAGGAATTGATATTGATGCTAACATTATTCTAGCGGCATTGGATGATAATTCTCCTGGAGAAGCTTCTTCTGCACAACAAGCAACTTTGTAACCAATCCGTCGTCCATCTACCAATAGCAACAAAGAAGGCCAACTCATTCCAGGTATTAATATTGCCTATTTAAAATAAAAAAAGGATTGATTGTTACTCATGAATTCACTGATGGAAATCTGAATGAAAGGGTAGAAAAAGCTCCTGATTCTTCTTGTCCACCTATCTGAAGCTCGAATAAGCTCGGGGGGACAGTATCGACGGATCATATCCCACATAAATATGAAACTAGCAATGCTAGTCCCTAAACCCCCCCCCCCCCAACTCTGCAGCAATCCCATTGTGTTGATCATCGCTAATGATCGATGTTTCCCCTTCTCTCCCAAGGCAATTGGTGATAAATTCTCTTAAACAGTTCACTTATATAACAGGCAATGGGATGCAGAGAGAAGCCTACTCTTTTGCTTAATAGAAGCAAATTTTGCTTCTCTTCAAGGCAATTGGTTGCCAACTTCTATTAATTTTGTTCACAATATATATAACATATTTTGAGTGCAAAGTAAGAAAAAAAAGTAGGTAAAGCATTTGAATAGATAGTGTATGACTTTAGAAAATAAAAGGCATGATGTTTTATTTGTTCTTTACCCCTCATTGGTTTGAGAGTACGTGGATTTACCTCTACATGTTTCTGCATATAGTTCATATAGTAGTTATTCTAATTTTCTACGGTTTCTTCATGGCTTCAGAAATTGAGAAGTGAGAAACATCCATATTAGTTTCTGCATGGATGTTTGAACTAAGCAAATTACCATTGAGCAGTAGTTCTGTTTTCAATTTCCATGACTGATAGTGGGATTTTTTCATTGTTATGTTCTGTCACAGAGTTGTATTTACAAATGATATTTTGAGCAGGTTGGAAATTTTGGGATAGTCATATTTACAAAGGAAAATCTGCTGAAAAATTTAAGAATTTAAGGAGTTTGAAAATTTTCAAATTATCAAATTGGTCATTTAATTATAATTACTTTGTGATTCAATTATCCTAAAAATTTTGTTTAATTATTTCTCATTGTATTTTGTAGGTGCAGTGATTGCAGATGAAAGCAGTGACGAAGACCTTACATGCATGTTGTTGATCATTGTTAGACTTTCCATTATTATGTTTAAGGATATTTTAGTTTAGAGCTTTTTGTATGCAAACCCATCTATTTTGACTTTTGAATTGTTTGACCAAACCATGTATCCATATTTTATTTTTGTACATGGATAATGCTAGTTGGATATGTTGTAAACAATTTCATAGCATAGGAAACCATTTCTCATTTTGCTTCCATAAATATCTAAACTTACAATTTGTTGCAATAGAGAATATAACCGTTCCAATAGACCTAGAAAATAATAAGAGAAACCCTTAATATAACCATTCCAATATGTTATAATATCCGTTATAGTAGGGGTACTGCTAATTGTTGCAATAAATCATGACAACCGTTGCAATAGACTTTAAAAAATTCAGATGTATTGTTTTATGAGGACAGTTTATAACCGTCCCAAATGAAAGGGAAAATGTTCCCGTAGATAGAATAGTGGTAGCAGTCTAAACCGTTGTGATACCCTATCTATGGAGACGATTTGTAAACCGTTCCAAATAACCATTCCAATAGACCTATTGTTACACTGAACCTCGTAACGCGTCCAAATCCGTCCCATTAGCCCTATAGGGATGGTTAGTTTATTTATTGTAACGGTTTTCGAAGGATTGCCATAGCTCCAATTTCTAGTAGTGTCTCCCTAACAATGAAAAATGGCGTATAAGAGGTAAGACAAAAAACAATTTGCAAGAGATAGACATAAACAATAAATAAGGACGTTGTCTCACCTGTAAGAGGCCTACGTCCAAACCTCTCGTGAAAGGTCGACCAAGTACGAACCCCCACTGTGTGGGGAAGAATGGCCTCTACCCATTCACGAACCCCTTCAAGAGGTGGCATGGGCAACTTCTCAGCTGCGGAATAACAAAGCAAGTCAGTACCCGTAATGCAAAAGAAGAGGAAGGAAAAAGAGAAATCGAACACTATATTAATCAAAGACGCAGATTTACGGGCAAAATCCATCTCTCGGGGAATCCAATCGGGTCCGCCACGATGTTCTCGATCTGCACATAGAAAAAGTTCTCATAAAAGCGACGATTGGTTCTATCATCCACCTTCACCACTAGACTTTTCGACCCCCAAGGATGCACATGAATCATCGTGCCTCGAATTAACTGGGGAGCGAGCATACTAAGCACGTGGCCCAGAGTAACCTCGTGAACGGTGAGCTTCGCATAATTAAGGAACATGAGGAACAACTTGTATAAGTAAGGAGAAAGCTGAGTGGGGCACACCTCATAGTAGTGGCAGAAATCTACCACCAGTATGGGAAGCGGGAGTGTGTATCCCACAATGAAGGGGTAGGCATAGAACATACACTATCCAGGACGGTCGAATTAAACCTGGTCGTCCCTCTCCACCGGTCGCATCTCGACGAAATTGGTAATTCCCCATCATTCCCTCAAATCCATGATCCCCACCTCCCCTATGAGGGGAGCGATGTCCGTCGGCTCCCTTCTACTTTTGATACTAAAGTCGATCACGTCCTTTCTTGGGCGGGGCAAAATTTCATCCACCGAGGGAACCTCAAATCTACTTCTCCGGCAGCTGGAGCAGGGTTTTTAGTTGCCGAAAGGGTGACAGGAAGATTGTCACGAAAAGAAGCACCGACATTTTTAGCCAAAAGGGGAAAAGAACTTGCCGGGAGAAGTGAAAATATTAAGGATTGCAACTAGCAAGTGAGTAAGCAAGAACTCGAGATGTCTGAAAAAGGAGATATCAGGGGAGTTTCCTTGAAGTAAACACTGAAGTATAGCAAATAAAGAGATTCCCCTATTTATAAGAAGACCCAAATCCCTCAAGCTCGAAACCCAAGAGTCTCCATTTGAACCTGATAGGACGTGAAACGTTCCAGTTACTCGAAAACAGGTGTCATAATGATAGTGTGCGCGAAGCAACGCTTCATTTACCTACTGGAATTTCGATTTTGAAATCTTTGCGACGGTACATGAGCACCGGGAAAAACATTCCCATGCCATCCAAAGTAAGAAAAGCCATTACTTCGATAAATTCAAAGTAACACCTTTAAGGCCCAGAGTCTTCGCCATCCAAGGAACAAAAAAGTTCGACCTCGCTCAAGCTGAGACGGTGTTATTTCTATGAGTCCACAAAGTACGATTAAAGAATAGAATGGGGGTTCAGACTCCTCGCAGCTATGTCGCATGTGTGATCCGTCCATCGGGACCAATGAGGTATGACGCCGACGAACGGAGGGACTAACTGTATTTGTCAAAATCTGACTACCTCAATTAGGGCGGCCACGACCGTATTTTCGCCACTGAGTAAGGAATCAAGTCAAACTCATCCCTTATTTAAGATATTCGACATAACCACAAGATCGGGGCATCCCACGACCAGAAAACCCCACTGCCCCTGATATGCCAAAGTCGTGGCATGGGCAAGAGGATTTTTCAACTATATATATGCTCAAGCAAGCTCGAGATGGATGGCTCTTTGGCCTCTTTCTCCATGATCTTTGAAAGCAGAGAAGATACACAAGATTCTACCTCAAATAAAAGAGGAGAGGGTCCTCTACATCGAGAAAAAGGAGTAAGCTTCATCCTTGTATCCCGAATGGGCTGAAAAATTTTGTAATTATTCTTCCTTCTCTACGGAGGAGGAAGAAAATGTTCAAATTTAAATAAGATCTTCTAGTGTCTTGTTCGTCTAACATGCAGTCGCTGTCATTCAATCTATTGATCAGATTTTTATTAAGTTTGACTACGATTTACCCCTTCTATCTTTGATTGATTTGCTTAAAAAAAAGTTAAAAATCTTTTGAGTCAAACACGTTTCAAATTTGTTAGCATAGTGTCGTCGTACCCACCTTTAGCTGACTGGTGACATGATGCTGAAATTACTCTAAAATCGTTTAGCTCATATATATAATTTATGGATAATTTATGCGTGAATTTTTATTGTACCTGAAATATAATATATAGTATCCTAAAAGGAGATGTTTGTCTTTAAATAGTTTAATTCATACCTTGCTAATGTAACTTTATTATATATTTTTGTCCCCATAAAATGTCATAAATTTCTACATACTTTAGTGCATTAGCACCAACTAAATGCAAATTTATTGATGTTGTGTGATATTTTTTTATTCAGTCAAAATGTTGTACTCTTTCCGGTCCATAATAACTGAATTTTTGGCCTTTGACATATCGCTTAAGACACTTATTTTGGATTGAAATAAAACAAAAGTCAAATATTTACTTATTATGGAGCGAATGAAGTAATATATTTTGCATAATTTTATGTTGTGATTAATTATTCATATATCATCAACCATACAACAAGTCATCCAGGCCTGATTACCTGAAGTTGGCTCTTTGCTCCACCTTCCATTCAATTATTCTTTTCAACTGACACTATTATTCGAGAGCCAAGATCTAGTCAATCAATTACCTGAGTTGAAACTATATATCAAAATACTTGTGTATACAATGAGGCTAATTAATTTCTAGATGCATTTATGCATGATTGTTTGACCAAAAAATGTCAAAATCTTTTTGGTTAAAACAACTAATAATAATGATGAGGTCAATCTTAGTCAAGCACAATAAAATTAAGATTAAATGATGGAAGAAATAAGCAAGATGAACTATATAACACGTGTTCAAATCGAATAAATGCTCATAAATGTGAAGACTTAAATACACTACAGAACTATCACATATGCAATTGGTGTAAGGGAGAATAAATGTGAGATGATTGGGGAATCTTAGGATCTTCTATGATGAACAAGACTATTTTTGCATTCAATCTCCGATAATTCTTTTATAAAGTGTTCTTTTGTCTCCCCCCCCCCCCCCC
>MU684416.1:97096-139608 GCA_026770625.1 Nicotiana glauca
TCCCAAAAAACCCTAAAAAGTACAACATAGAGAATATTCAAAAAATATATTCTTACTGTCTCCCACTAAGTTTACACGGTCGTGGACGTTATGCATCGATTAACCGCCCTCAGTCGTTACCTTTCACCACCACGATCATCAGACGGTAGATCATGATAACCTCGTTCTTCATCCTACTCGGTAATAGTCGTGGTTGTCAAATTTGGACCTATACAGTTAGTCCCTCTGCTTGTCGAGGTTGCGGCCCAATGCATCCTTGATAAGCATACATAGCCTATACCTGTGAAGAAAGTTGGCTAGCGAATCTTAATGGTTTGGCTAATAACGGATGAGTAGTGTACTTCACGATATCTTGGATGGTATGACCTATTGGAAAATTACGGCACTTCCACATGCGTCATCATTACGCGTCTTCCCGAGACAAAGACTGATGGTGTGTCACTTTGGTTTTGTGTCATTGGTAGTCTTCCGCTTCGATTCTGGCACCACCCAACCATATAAATAGGGGAAGGTTTTTTTTTTTCAAAAACCTCTTAGCCATTTCCTCTTTGGTGTGTGTATTGCTTTCCTTGGTTATTCCTTCTCGTATTTTCAGCTCTATTTTTGCGATTTCTTCGCTTCCTCTGTTTCGTTCATCGTTCTTGGTTTTTGTTTTATCAATATATTTTCTGCCATAGATATGCCTAGAGCACACTAGTCACACGAGGAGAATTCTGACGCCAACCTGTTATCCAAGGCACTTCCTTCTGGTGGTGAAAACATGGTAATAAATGAAGGAGACAGTTTTCCCACCGTGGAAGATATATCAGTGCGACACCCCATGTCTCGAAACAATTTTCTTAAAGAACCTGCCCCTACTCCTGCTCCGGTAGTGTTTGAGACCGAGCAGGCTCATATAGATGACCTCCGTACTATACATAACATTCCCCTTCATGTCGAGATGGTTCCGGCGAGGAGGGACTTCGTGGAGGTCCATAGACCGGGGTATTGTGCTTTTTACGTATATCCCTTCGTTATCGGTCACTCCTTCCCCCTTCTTCTGTAAGTGGAGGAATTCTGCCAGTTTTATGAGGTCTTCCCGGCACAGCTTTCTCCATACACGTATAAGATAATTTTGGTATTGATAAAGTACGCAGAGTTGGTGGGGTGCGAAGTTGACATTCACCACCTTTTGCACTTGTTTTCCCCTAGTTTTCATAGCGGTACTATGATACACTTGAGGCATCGTGGGACCAAGGGGCTGGTGGTCGGAACAGATGATCAGGTAAGCCATAAATTCTTGCATAAATACTTTTTTGTCAGAATTGAGCATATTGTGTCGGACCCCGCTGGATTATCGGAGCGGTGGAATTATAATCGTAGGTGTTGGAACTTGTTTGCTCTTGTTTTTTTGTTCAACTTAGTATTTATCTGTAGTTTTCCTTTGCAGTTGTGGGGCGTACACCCCGTCCCATCGCCCGTATAAGGGACTAGGTAGCCCGTTTACTCCCTTATGCAGTGGATACTCAAAATTGGTCGGCTTTCATGAAACACTTTGGGCCGAAGTTCCCATCTGGTAAGTTTTTTCCTCTGTCTCGATCTTTGGTTATTTGTCGTTGTCTATTGATACGACTCCTTGTGATGAAAGGTCATAGGGCTTCTAGAAGGAGGGCCCCAGTCCCTGCATTTTGCCAAGCCATCACATCGGCGGGGATGCAATATACCTTGGAGGAGTCCATCCGAGGGAGTCGTGCTCAGTCGGTACAGGTGAGAGACTCAACTTGGGATATGGTTGTAAGGGATGAGATCTCCTCTCGACCGGTCTATCACCTCGTGGATGAGTCCTCTAATGGGAACGAATCTCCTTCGAGAAAAAAGATGAGGGTAGAACTCTGGAAGGACGTTGCCATTAATGCTGGTAAGAGTGGAACTGGTGCGTCAGACGGCACTTATGCCCGTTTTTATGGCGATCGCCATTTGGGCGGGGAGATCCCCCCGAATAGAAGGAGTATGCCAAGGAGAGGGGCCTGTACGCTTCGCTGAGGGTGGCGTATCATCTACCATTGGAGGAGGCATACACGTTGGGGGCAACGACTCGGGTTCGGACATCGACCCAGGAGATGTACGAGAGTTCTTGGAGTGTCACACTCACGTAGAGGTTAGAACGGGTTCTAATCAGCACATAGTCGTTCATGGGGACTATGAATTATTGTCGTACTGCGATCAGATGACATCGGTGTTTTCCCCTTTATCTGATGATCCTGAGAGTGCGACACTTAATGCAATGATGCAGAGTTGTCACAGAGCATTTCTGGCTTGGCTCTACGGGTAAATGCTTATCTTTTCTTTTCTTCATTGGGTCTGTTTTGTATTCTTAGCCCATTATTTTGTTTTAACTTTGTTTTTCATATTAGACCCTCATTATGGAGCTGGAGCGTGAACGTTGGGAAAGGCGGAGGACAACCGTCTATGGGAAGATGTCCTCCAAGTATCAAGAATACCGCACCAACCATCGTGCGATGGCGGACATCTTCACTCAGGATCATGACGTTCAGCTGTTCCGCAACGGGCATAAGCAATGGAGGATCAATTGGCGCATAAGGTTGAAGAACTGAAAGAAAGAGATGAGGATCTTATGAAGGCCATTGCCCGTTGTAGTAAACTCGAGGCGGCCCTTTAGGTCAGAGAAGATGAGCTTGAGCTGAGTAAGGGATTGATGGCAGAAAATGCTGACCTCAAGTAAAGGTGGCCAATTTAACCGTCGAGCTTGACAGGAAAGTGGCAGAGGTCGTTGACCTTAAGGGTGAGTTGAGTGCTAATACTGATGGGTTGGCTCACGCTGAAAGGGATAGGGCAACTGCCGTCTCTAAGGCAGCGGCTCTGGAAGACACCCTCCGTATTTTTAAAGTGGAGAAGGACAAGGAGGTGGAGGCATCTGCGCTTAAGGTAGAGAAATTTGAGGGGCATATTCAGGATCTCGAGGCGGAATTATGTGCGTTAAATGAACAGGTGGCTGATTTGAAAGCGTAGGATGTGCGAAAATAGTCGCATCCCTCTATATCCCATGCTTCGGCTAATCCTATCGTGCCTCGACATTTGTATGAGTTGTGGGTTCATGCTGAAGCCCATCTTGATGTGTATAAGTCTCTTCATGCTGACGGGAGGGCATCTGAGGCAGAACTTCGGGATGTGCGCACCGAGGCCTGTGCAGCTCGTGAGGCATACAGGTATGGACCGATCACGCCTGGAAGGGATGATTTTAATTTTTAGGACGCGGACAAACTCGCCTCCGATTCTTGGTATGAGGAGGTGTATGCCACGGTGAATGATGTGGCATAGTGTTTGGTTGTATTTGCTTTTGGTTTACCATTTTTGTGAGGGCGTCCTTGAGCCTTTTGTAAAAAAAAAGAACTTGTAATGTATTTGCGGTAATGGAAATTAATTTGGTCGTGTACCTCCGAATTCTTGTTTCCTTTTTTGTTTGTTTATTCGATGATGAACTTTTCCGTAGTCATGCTATTCCGAATCTTTGTTGAAATGTTAACCTGTTTTATTTTGAGTGAGGTTGAACTCTTTTCTTTGATAAGGGCCTTGGCCATTGGGATGTTACTTTCGAGTTGGTGCCGAAGTAGTATCCTATCGTTGTTTGAGTGTTGTCAAACTCCTTTCTTTGATAATACCCTTGGCCATTGGGATGTTACTTTCGAGCTAGTACCGAAGTAGTATCCTATCGCGGTTCGAGTGATGTCGAACTCTTTTCTTTGATAAGGGCCTTGGCCATTGGGATGTTACTTTCAAGCTAGTGCCGAAGTAGTATCCCATCGTGGTTCGAGTGATGTCTAACTCCTTTCTTTGATAATGGCCTTGTCCATTGGGATGTTACTTTTGAACTGGTGCCGAACTCATTTCTATGGCGATAGCCTTGGCTGTGGGGTGTCATTTCGACTTAATGTCGAAATGTTAACCTGTCGTGGTTCGAATAGTATCGAACTCTTTCGTAATGATGGCCTCAGTCATGGGGTGTTATTTCGACTTAATCTCAAAATTTTAACCCATCGTGGTTTGAAGGGCATCAAACTGTTTCGTGGTGATGACCTTAGTCTTAGGGTATTATTTCGCCTTAATCTCGAAATGTTAACCCATCATGGTTCGAGTGGTGTTGAACTCTTCTAAGGCGATGGCCTTAGCCATGGGGTGTCGTGTATGCCTGTTTCATTCATACATTGGAGATACTTGTCAATTTCGTACATTCATTGGTGTAATTTCATTCATTCGTTAGATATGCATATCGATTTTTTACATTCAACGGAGTATTTTCATTCATGCGTTGGAGATACATGTCGGTTTTGTACATTTAACGAAGTAATATCTTTGTAACTAGCCCCTTCACTGCTCGGCCCAGAGATGTTATCGGTAGGCTGGGTGATGAATTATACTTTGAACATCGAGACGTCCCCCATGTAGCCTCATCAAACACCTCCCCGAGAAAACCCAATTGGGCCAAAACCCGGGTGAGGGAAAGAGAGTGCGACTTAGGTGACGTCATTTCTCAGAAGTGGAAATATTTGAGGTGGGCGATATTCCAGTTGTCTTGTAGTAGTTTTCATTCCATTGTCTCCAATTGGAATGCTCCTTTGCTTGCTGCTGCTCTGATTATATATGGACATTTTTCCTTCATTTGGCTCTTTTGCTGCCTGTGTTTGGCCTTAAGGACGTAGTCCCCCACTTTGAGTGGTTGTACTTTGGCCTTCTTGTTGTAGTACTTTCTACTGTTATTTTTGGTATATCATTCTTATGTGAGCCATGTCCCTTCGTTCTTCTACCTCATCCAAGTCTTGTATTCTGTTTTCATCATTGCTCGGTCCATCTAATTGGAGTATTTCAGGCTGGTTTCTCCGACCTCAACGGGTATAACTACGTCGGTACCGTAGACCAGTAAATACGACGTCTCACATGTGCTGGTTTTTGGCATTGTGCGGTAGGCCCATAACACCTCTGGTAGTAGTTTCGGCCATAGCCCTTTGGCATCCTCGAGCTTTTTCTTTAATATATTCAATATTGTTTTGTTGGAGGATTCTGCTTGACCGTGGCCGGTAGGGTGATATGGCATGGAGAGTATCCGCTTGATGTGCCATTTTTCAAAGAACTCAGTCGTCTTTTTCCCGATGAACTGAGTTCCATTGTCGTAACTGATTTCTTTGGGGATACAGAAGTGGCATATGATGTTTTTCCAGAAAACGCGATGGCTTTCTGTTCGAATATTTGAGCGAACGCACCTGCTTCCACCCATTTGGAAAAGTAATCAGTTAAAACCAAAAAAAAACGTATCTTACCTCTCCCTGCTGGGAGGGGTCCGACGATATCCATCCTCCATTTATAAACGGCCATGGAGAAGTGACGAAGTGCAGGAGTTCACACGTCTGGTGTATCATAGGGGCGTATTTCTAGCATTGCTCATATTTCTTGACGTAATCTGCAGCTTTTTTTTCATAGTGGGCCAGTAATATCCTACATGAATAAGACATCTGACGAGGGACCGGCTACCTGTATGGGAACCGCAGTACCTCTTCGATCACACGCCTTGTCTGATTTGGTCCAAGGCATTTGGCCAAAAAACCACCGAACGTCCTTTTGTAAAGGCCGTGGTTTATGAGATTGTACCTGGCCGCTTGTATTCGAAGCTTTTTGGCTTATTTTTTATCATGTGAGAGTGCTCCCTCCTGCAAATATGATATGATGTTGTTGCACCAGTCCCAAGTTAAATTTATAGAATGTACCTCGACTTGGTCTATTAATGAGTGGAGGAGGGTGACCACGTTCTCCTTGGTGATATTTTTAGTTGTTGCTGCCAGCTTGGCGAGATCATCTGCTTTGATGTTTTGCGCTCGTGGTATTTGGTCGAGTCAGCATTCGTCGAATGTTGGTAGCAGCTTGTGGATTTCGGTCTGGTATTTCCACATCCTCTGCTGCTTGATCTGGAAAGTCCTGGTGACTTCATTTACGACAAGTTGAGAGTCGCAGTAGAGGATGACTCGTTGTGCACCATATTTGAGAGACAATTTCAGTCCTGCATTTACGGCCTCATATTCGGCCTCATTGTTAGTCATTTTAGGGCATCGTATGGATTGACGAATTACTTCGCCCATTGGGACTTCAAGTACGAGTCCCACTTCATCCCGACGTGCTAGAAAGGTTGTTGGTGTAGAGGACTGATCGGGTCCAACCCTTCACCACTATAGAGTGGAAAGAGCGGTCGATACAGCTTTTACCCGAAAAGTTCGGGATCGAATCCACATGGATCTAATATAGTGTTTGGAGTTGGATTCCTATCTAATCTAGCAGTGTGTAGTGCTCTTGATTGTAATTCCAATAATTCTTGTTTGTTTGTTACTTCTAATTTTAATACTAATGATGCACGAAATTAAAATAAGTAGATATTTTTGTAGGGTTTTCTAGATGGGTAAAAGATAATAGGGAAGTGACTTACTCCTGGGCGAGTATCCAACAGGATCTAAAACTTAGGGCAATAATATTATAGTTGGGATCATGATATAGCCAATGCACGAAGCTACTCGCTCTACACCTCTCGGTAGTAAGAGTGACTTCGCCCTAATTGTCTTTCTCAAGCCCTATTGGGTGTTCAATTTGTGCAAGCAATGTTGGCTCAAGTCGGGTATTACTATCTCTAGGTTTAACCCTTTAATTGAGGCTATCAATCTCTTGAATACACCCCAATTCCTTGTTAGCCTGAATTTCCTAGACTTAAGCTCTCTTTCCCAAGAAGAGCCTAAGTCAAAAAGTCACAAATTAGTGTTTGCAACAACTAATTCAATATAGAAAGAATAAATCAGGCCAAATATCAATCACCCATAAACATCTAATACCTAAAATAAAAGACCTATTAAATACCCACACTAGGATTGAGTCACAACCCTAGCTAATAGGTTTAGCTACTCATAATTGAAGAGAAGTCATAGATTGAGATGAAGAATAATCCATAAATTGTAATTACAAGATAAGAAACTAAGATTAATTTCTAAACTAGCTACAAAATTACTCAAAATAGGTAAAAGTCACCGTTCACGTGCTCAACTACAGATAAGATGACCTAAAATCTAAAAAAGTAGTATTTATACACAGTTAAATTTTTCGGACAAAAATGCCTGTGAAGGAGGTACCGCAGACCGCCGTAAATGGACCACTGCAGTGGTGAGGCTACCGCAGCCGCGATCTTCAGCTTTTTCTCAGACTCCAGGCTCTCAGAATCTCTTTGGTGGACCGCGGTAAAAGGACCGCTGTCGCATAAAATCATCACGGGCCGCAATGACTAAAAAATCCTCAGATATCATTTCTCTGAACCTTGCCACTGCGGACCGCGATCGCGGTGGGTCTTCTGCGGCTGCGGTGGATTTTATGTTATAGAGCTACTTTGACTTACCTTTGCACTTGTGCAGGCTTCACTCCTTTTTGAGCCGGTTATGACTTCCTTGTCTCCTTTTGACCAAACATTGCAAACAAGCACAACAAGTTAGCTTTTGCGAATATTTATACACATTTTAGTCCAAAACTCAAGCAAAAATGAGCATAGAATAGACTAGAATCCCTAGTTATCAACTCCCTCAAACTTATGCTTTTGCTTGTCCTCAAGCAAACAAAGTAATTCCCACCTCCTCAAGATAAGGAAAATTTCAGTTGTCCTAAAGTAACCGTATCAAGAATTAATTGGGACTAATAATTGCCCTCAACTCAAATGCATTATTAACATTACATAACCATTTAGCACCATGGCTATAGTGCGACACAAAAGTATCAAGAGTTGACTAAACTCATCAAAGAAGCTCATTCTGTTACATTGGCCGTTGTGGAACCCAAACTCATACTCCTCAACTCTCCATAAGAAAACCTCACTTTTAGATTGTAGCACTCAGAACGAGAATTGTGGAAACGCACTCATCTCTTTCAAATTAAGGTCACAAGTCCGGCTCTAAGTACCATAAGCTTGCCCCTTATATGAGTCACCACTAATGTAAGCTCACCAAACTTAAGATCATATAGGGCTTTTGTGGGAATGTATGAAGGTTTTTGGTTCAAGGTAGGATGTATTGGTCTAAGAAGGTTTCATCTTCCCTTAAGAAGTTCATTTGCTTCATTTTGGCACACATTTTCTTGACTCTTTGAGTCATTTACTTCTTTAGGGGTTAGAGAGACACACTATCACTCTTTCTTGTACATTTCAATTCCTTTTTCTCCTTTCCAACCTTTCCATGCCTTTCATGTTTTGTTTTCTTTGAATCTTTTCATTTCCTCTACATTGTTCATTTTCTTTTTGACTTTTTGCCCTTTCTTTCCTTCTTTCTTTCTTTTTTTTAATATTTTCGCCTTTCCTTTTCTTCATTTTGTACCTTTTATCACTTTTTAATTCCTCATCTCTCCCCCCGAACTTATGTCTTTTTCTTGTGCTAAGGAAATATAGGGTGCCAAGAGAGGGTCATTTTAGAACGGATAAAGGCTTGTATCAAGGTTATTGAAAGAATAAGGGCTATGACTCAAAGGGATTGACTATGAATATCATCATTCGAAGGCTATGGATGTTTTCAAGTCTCAATTAGGATCAAGGAGAGCCTATAATCACTTCTCAAGTCTAGCTTCACTTAGGATTTCGCCTAGACAAATATTCAGGGCAAGTTCTAGACTCATTAGCACGGGACTTGGACTTGCAACTCAATACCTCACCACACAAGCTATATGATTGCTAAAGAAACAGATTTGGGGGCCCGCAACAACCTTAGCTACTATGTGAGCAACACAAATGTTTTCAAGAAACCACTCCGTGATTGTTTATCCAATACAAGAGTCTCAAGGTCAAAACTATTACCATTCTATACACAAAAATTTGTTTTTAACCATAAGGTCAAAGGTAAATGTGTTAGGCCCAAGTGAAGCTTTGCTTGAGGCACCATTCTCACTAACTACTATTTACACAAAAATGAAAAGAAAAATAGACTCAAACCCTTAAGAAGATTGTCATGTCATCCATCATTGGGAAGAGCCACCCCGTTCACACAAATTCCATATTTGGAATGAATCGTGGCATTAAGAAAACCAAAGGCTTATTGATCACACAAAATTATAGAATAAGAAGCTACTAACCGTAAAAGAAGCTACTAAATGAAATAAGAAGCTATACTATTAAGGAAATTGCACAAGACGCTAAGAAGAAAAATGTGGAAAATAAATTAATTATGTACTATAGGGTGTTCGAATGAATATACATAAGAGGGAATTAATATATACATACCAAGATAGACCAATAACATAAAGTGGAAAAAAAAGGTAGAGTTATGTACATACGAAAAGTGAAAAATAAGCAGAAAGAAAGAAAATAGTGTCATAATTACAAACCAAGTTATCAAAATATCAAAGTAGGGCCTCCTCAAATAAAATCTAACATATCCTCAATGCTAACTAACCAAAAATAATCTCAAAACAAAGATAAAGAGTAAAGAAAACTCCATATGGATCCTCCGTCCGCATGGGGTCCTGTGGTTGGATGGGATCCTGTGGCTAGGCACCTGGATGATCTGTCTTGGGAGCCTGTGGTTGGCCAGAAGCAACACTATCCGTCTCCTCAAGCTCGATCTCTACATCATCCACCTGGGGCCTCACTCTCCTCCTCTTTGGAGCTCTCTCATTCCCCTGCTCCGGAACCTACTCTGTCTGAGCAGCTGGAGGTTGATCATGCTATAATAGCTCCAAAGGAAAATGGTCAGTTGCCTTCATCTTTTCTATTTCACCCCTCAAATCCTTAACCGACTCCTTCGAGTCCCGCTTCGTCTTCAACTTCTTTGTGCTTTTGCTCAGCTCCTTAAGTGTTTTCCCTTGATCAACAAGAGCATCCATTATCAGCTTTTGGTTATCAAGGAGCTTCTTCTGGTTATCCAGAAGCTCCTTGAGAGTCTCCTCTACCGAAGCTGGCACCTGTGGATGTAGGACCACTAACTAAGCTGCCATTGAACTAGAGAGTACATACAACTTAGAAGTTGTTGCCTGCATCCGGTTGTTAATACTGGAGAGTGTTTGGCTCAATCTGTGGGCAGTCAATAGGTAGGCTATGGAGGATGGAATATCTGGCGGAGTGGAAGTAGATGGTCCGGGGGCAGGCTCTAGTATGATAGTGGAAGGCTGAGAAAAAGTGAATACTACTACTAGCTCTTCAGACTGGCCAGTAAAAGTAGTGGCTTTACCCTTGTATTCTTTGGCTTTGGGGTTGTCCGGAGCCTTGAGGTTGTACCATAAAAAGGGCATCTTGGGTTTCACCTTCACGTCAAATTTTATTTTCTCCACCTCCTGATTCTCCAAATACATTGTAAGGAAGTTCGGAAAGGGATATGGTCTATCACCCTCATTTACCACCCTGGTGATCACCCTAGACATAACATTCCCAACTTTGATTGGGAACCCCACCATAATAGTGGCCACTAGTATCGCCCGGGACTCTGACATGGTATTTTCATGGGTAGTGGGTTTCAGCCTGCTGCATACAAAAGTCTCCCATCCCTTCACCTCAAAGTTTAGGGTTTTCCTCAAGATAGGAACCCCTATTGTCAACCATGCTGGGGTGGTGCCCTGGAGAGCTAGATATGATGCCAACCACGAACGAGCTACATCTTCAAGTGCCACCTTCTCCAAGTACATTGCTTCATCTTCCTCATTAAAGCCCAGGTATTCATTTATTGTCTTCCCATCAAACTTCACTTTCAAGCTCCGCACTTTAGTCATTTTGGTATCCTTCTTGATGTGGGAGGCATTGGCGTAGACCTCTTTGACTAAGTGTTCGTTTGCCTCTGACACCATGCTGGTGAAGTAATCCCACCTCACTCGTTCATTGAGTTGTTGTTTCACGTTGGGGTTGTGCGGCAGGAGATCCCTCTCTATGAACTGGCGCTCATGAATAAGCGACCTTAGAGGCCACCATTCCTGGAATATGTGATAAGCCAGCTCACTGACAAAATGATTTTGCCACACATCAGGGTTTCTAGTTCTTTCCACTACCTCATCATCGACGGGATCCTCTTCGGGTGATGGAACTGCAGGTGAGGTAGAGGCTACGCTATGACTTCTCTCTATTGAGCCATCAAACGACTAAGAAGAAACATGAACTGAAGCACGAGTAGAAGGAAAGTTTGGAGGGGTAGTTACATATCTCAACCTATGTCTCTCCGGGAAGTCGGGTACATACTCTACATTGAATCAGACTCTGATGCCTCCCAGGAGGCACATACTCACTTCCCTCAGAATGGGAAGCGGATCTATCTGCAGCTCTGATGAGTTTTCTGGTTTCCCCAATTGCTTTCCAAACCTGTAGGATCAATTTGATCATTCCTCGTCCCCTACCGCGGGAGGACTCCCCTCTTCCTTTTTGTTTATCAGCACCTCCTCTGGATTTAACCATTGTCTACAAGTATAATCAATTGAACATTGTTAGTATCAATACTAGAAGAAGCAGTGCAGAATATCAATTGAAACAGTAGACCGCCGACCGCGAAAAATGCATTATGGTCGTGAAGTCTGCACCACGGACCGCAAAAAGTGCACCGTGGCTATGGTGGTGTGGGACTCATACAGACTGCGAAAAAAGGAGCGTGGCCACGGTAAGGCACCGCGGACCACGAAAAATCAACCGCGGCCGCAGTCCCTCAAAATTACCTCTCTGAACATTATCATCTTAGACCGTAGAAAATTCATCGCGGCCACAGAGAGGTTCAGAATTTAGCATTCTCAGGTCACACAAATAACCGCGGACCACAGAAAATCAACTGCATTCGCAGTAGTCAAATTAGGGATAATCAGACCTAGGGTTTCTAGTTTTCAAGCATTTTAGCATCAAAAACACATTATCAATCCCATTAGGTAGTTAATCACCATTTCTAACCAATTTAAACCCAATTTTAATTAACACTACGGAACCCTAAGGAAAAATTGAAAAGAAAAAAGAAGAATAAAAAGTAATAACTATAAATTTAAAGGAAAATAAGAACAAAATTAAAGACTAGGGGTTGATTGAAATTACCAAATATGAAATGTAAAACAAATGCAGTTCAGTTCTTGTGTTTGTGCAAGCTAGGGCGTGAGTGAACAGTAGTTTATGATGTTTGAGGATCCAAAGAGCGAAAAGTTTAAAAGGGGGCCCTGAGGTTCTATTTATAGACAATCCCTGGGACCCACACATTCTTACCTACCGCGGTCGCGGTAAATGCACTTCGCACCTCGGTTGTGAAGTTCACAAGAGTTGTTGCTTTGAGACCACCACGACAGCGGTAATCCACCGCGGACCACGAAAAATGCACCACAACCGCGATTGAAACTTTAGAGAACCTCAATTTTGGACCTTTTAGCACTGCTGACAGCGATCAATTTTTGCCTCCGCGGTAAGGCCATTGCGACCGCGAAAAATGGATCGTAGCCGCGGTCCAAACTTCAGAGAGGGTCAAATATTTCCATCTTAGTCCTGTACTACATCAAACACCCCTATACACATCTCAAACCAGTTAGTTCAAAAATAAATCCTACATTAAGAAGAAAATCAAAGAACAACAAAAAGAAAAACACATGGATTGCTGTCACACCTCCTTTTTCTTATTACACCCCTGGAAGGGAGTAATAAAAGGGAGTTTTTTTCACTTAAAGTACAAACGAAATGAGATTATTTTATTTAAGAGATTCAGAGTCACCACTTAGGAGATTTATGGTGTCCCAAGTCACTGGTTTTAAATCCCGAATTGAGGAAAAGGATGACTCTGTTTAATAGTCCGCAAACTAGAAATCCGAGTAAGGAATTCTGCTAACCCGGGAGAAAGTGTTAGGCATTCCCGAGTTCCGTGGTTCTTGCACGGTCACTCAACTATTATATTCGACTTGACTATTTGATTTGAAAACATTTTGAACCTATGTACAAATTTTATTCTTAACCACTTTTATTCATTTTTTAGAGAAAATTGCAATATTATTAAAATACGTCTCGAACCACGTTACATAAATGCACCCGTGGCATTTGATATATTTTAACATCGTTGAAATTTGGATTTGGGTCACATAAATGTGCACCTGAGTTTAGGAAAGAAGATTATTAAAGTACGCATCTAAAGAAACTACGCGTTTGCACTTTGCGAGAGCCATGAAATTTATTAAATGGCACGCCTCGGATTCTAAGGATTGAAACAAAATTAATTAAGTGAGGGCCGTGCAATTTGTTATTTTTGTTTGGCATGGCGCACCTCGAATTATTCAAGAGAAAGGAGGGAAGTTCAAGCTAAATGTATTGAATGCCATACACTATGTGATCTTTTTTGATTCATGGCGCATCTCAGTATATTCTACTTAATGGTTTTTATACTAATTCATGCGGGCCATAACTGTTTGCGTTATTTAAAGTCTTGCCTCCAATGAGAAGGTACCAGTTAAGATCAGACTTAAGGGAATTACGCCTACGAACCCGTTATTTTCCAAAGGCTGCAGACATGGTGACAGGCCCAATGCTCATTAAAGTCACTAACCATATACGAAGAATCATGCCCCTTCAAATTAAAATGGTCTAACTATTAAGGCCCATGATGAGCCCAACTACGTGCTGCAAGCAGAAGGCTCAGCATAGAACCCCAATAAAGGCAAATGCATACTCCATTCAGTCATCTTTAAACAAGAATTATTATCATAGATAGAATAGGCTTTGCAATCGTTTATCAGTGTAAAAATATAACGTGCCACGCACTAAACTTTTATCCATAATCGATTGAACTTATACAGAGAAACAGTAACAACTAATAAGCTCTCCAAATCCGATTTTAAATCACAGTTACACCTTTGACCCTTTGAACATTTAAACTTACATGTAAACATGGATATCACTAAGCTAAAATGCTCCAAAAAACAACGAACTAAATCCCCAAATCCATGCATAAATGGACCTGAGTATGTGATGCACAAATCGAGCTCAGTTTAGGCTTGAAAGCCCAAGTAGGTCCAAGCTCAAATTCAGAGGATCAGACTCGAAATCGAGTCTTGACCAACAGCAAATCTGCCCTATTCAACATGCTGATTCTTCATAATCACAGTTTGCTTGTATGTACAATATTAGCTACAGCCACTTAGCAACAATAAACTTCATAAACACATCAAAATCTAAAACCAACTAACATTTTTACCAATAACAGACCTAGATAACCGAATAATGGAGATGACAATACTCTATTACATTTCCAACATAAACTCAAAATCCTTAAATGTAACTTCACATTGAGAATGCTGAACTAGAGAAATTAATATAACAAATTGAGAAGGAGACTAAAGAAGCAGAACATCTAACAAAAGAGAACATGATCTTCATTTATCCTCATCAAAACGCTTCATGAGCGACTTTTACATGCCTAAAATCAGAAAGGTGTACCTGAAAATTGAACAAAAAGAAGAAGTAAAAGTGAGACAGCAGTCAGCAGTCCAGGATCAACAGCAAGTAGTCACCAAATGCCAACTTCAAACAAACCAATGGAATAGTAATTTGAACAGAAATTCACACCAGCTTTTCCAAAGAGAAATCCCAAAATCAAACCATTTTCCACCCCAAGAGAGTCAGAAGTTTTGACTACAAGCTTCAGAACAAAAGATCAATGGAACTGTGTTCCTCATCAAAATTTCTTAGCTCTTTTTTTTTAATTTTCTTACTCAATTCTCTATAAAACAGTAAAGTTTTGCAGTTTTTATGTTTTTTTCTGGATTTCAGCTGTCAAACCTACTAGCTTTCATTTCAGGAATAAAAGGTCTAAGAAATAACAAAGAGACCTCAATGTAACAGTGAAGTTTTCAGCTATTTTTGTTTTTCCAGATTTTTTTCTTAAGGTCTGCCTTGAAAGGCAAGGTTAGAATGCCTTTATAGGCAAGCAAAGAAGGGCATCTCAGATGTCAGTTTTGCATTTCTAGTCATCCCCTTAATTCTACCTTTTGTCAATTGATCCCCCATTTTCTGACTTGCTACCCAAGTTAAACCACCCAAAAATCTGAAATTCTCCTAAAACCCCTACTAGAAACTTTTGAAATCAGTTACAAAGATTCCCCTACCCAATTTACCTGAACTACCCCTAAATGTGATGAATCAAAAACAACCCCCAAATGCCTTGATTTTACCCCCTGAACCAACGGAACCCGGGCTCAAAACAACTTGGCCTCTTTGAATTGGTCAAGAATGACTCAAACAGCCCAAGGCTGATTCCGAACCAACCCAAATGAACATTCCACTTCAACTTTGTCCAAGCCTCAATAAAATTATTCCAACACCTTTGATTCTTAAGAAAAAATCCACAATACCACAATTATTCCTAAACCAACTTACTACTAATTAACCAAGTTATTAAGCCCATTAACCAATTAAGAAGGAATCCCAAATTGTCAAACATGCATAACAGAAACTCGAAACAACAAACACCCAAGAAGAGTAGATGAAGCAAAAAAAACGAAGAAAAAATACATATAAAAACGAAAAACGAACAAAGAGGATACCTAAAACTGGCCCGGAACTAATTCGCCAAACTCTGATAAGCTTCTTCAAATTGCCAACCGGAATAACCCTTAATCGTGTGTTTTCATGCGGAAACACACGATTAAAGGCTGTTAAGGGAGTCATGGTGGTCATTTGGTATTGATTTGGTAGGAAAAGGAGTTGACGCCACCAGGGGCGGTGGTGGAATTTTGGGGTGGCTTTAGGGTTTGTGAGGTGTTTCCCTGAAATTGCGAAAGAGACAATGGGGTGGGGGGGTAAGGATTTTCGGACACTGGTATATTATTTCCTCCCCAGATCCTAGATCCTGACCATTTGATCCATTATTCTCGACGACTTGGATTAACTCTATCCTAAACGAGGTCGTTTGATTGGTAGGGGGAACGGACCGAGCAGGGATGGGTCCTGGGCCCAATTTTGATGGGTATGGGAGGAAAATTGTTTGGGCATGAGTGATTTGAATAAGAAATGGTCCAAAACCTGATTTCTTCATTTCCCTTTCTTTCCTTTTTATTTATTTATTTATTTATTTTAACTTAAGATTAAAAATAAACCTAAATTACTTCCTAATCTTATCAAATAAAATTAATTGCTTCATATAATGCTTACTACAATTAATTAAAACCAAATTGAAGGAAATACTACCAAAATTCACAATTAAAATTAAAAGTATAAAATAAACTATTTTTTGATTTTTTTCCATTTTTATAAAACAACTAATTTGTTAATTAATCCTAAAATGCTGTATCAAATCCTAAATGTAAACACAACATATTTTTTTCATTAGTTAAACAAAATAAATATACACAGACAAATGCAAATAATTGACAGAAAATGCCACAAAAATCCATAAAATTGCAAATAATAAAAAGAAATTATTTTGTTTTGAAACTGTGGGAGTAATTCATATAGGGCAAAAAATCACGTGCTCACAGCTACCCCTCTTTGCTCGGAAACACGGAGAGTTTTTGCGCAAAGATAAGTGAGTGGATACGAACGATTTTTGCCTTCGAATACTCTGTAGGAAGCATTCTTGAAAGGTTTGACTGCACCCTGCTTCTAAGGTTGCCTACATATCCTTGGATAAAAAGGAATCGGGTCAGTGTAGTTCAGGAAGGTCTGGTATCTGGGACTACCATGAAGCTGTGATTTCACTGTTGTTGCTGCTACTGCTGCTACTGCTTACTGAACCCCCTTATTACACCGTGTCAAAAATAAAAAGAAGCTAGACTAAGCTATGATCTATGAATTATAAAATATCCTATCTATATCTTCAAACTTGCTCTTGTGGTTCTTGTTGCCTTGTTGATTTGTATTCTTCCGGTGACATCCTTTTGTTGTTGCCTTGAATTATGATCTGAGATGTTTTGCCCTTTCTCCAGGTGGCTTCCTAACTGCGGACTACACATTGAGATGTTTTCCTTTATCCGGGTGATGCTTGACCGCTGAACTTGAATGTATTCCCTGCTCTCCAGGCAGGCCCCTGATTGCTGACTTGAAAGGTAATCCTCCGTTATTCAGGCGGGCTCCTGACTTCAACAAAATAGACAAAATAAAGAAACATTTTCTGGCCCAGTTTGGTGGCTGGGTGCACATGTGGTTGTAAACTAAATCATGTTGCCAAATATCGGTAAATAATTGAAAGATAAAATTTGAATTGTACTCCCTTGTTCTACAGGCGGGCTCCTGACTTCTGAAACTTGAAATATATTCCTCTGTTCTTCAGGCGGGCTCCTGACTGCTAAAACTTGAAATGTATTCCTCTGTTCTTCAGACGGGATCCTGACTGCTAAACTTGAAATGTATTCCTCTGTTCTTCAGGCGGGCTCCTGACTGCTAAACTTGAAATTTATTCCTATGTTCTTCAGGCGGGCTCCTGATTGTTAAACTTGAAATGTATTCCTCTGTTCTTCAGGCGGGCTCCTGACTTCAATCAATATAACAAAGAAAATCTCTTGCCCCAGTTTGTTGGTTGGGCATCATATTACTACATGTTAATAAGAATTTGAAAGCTAAAACTTGAAGTGTACTCCCTCTGTTCTTCAGGCGGGCTCCTGACTGCTAAACTTGAAATGTATCCCTCTATTCTTCAAGCGGGCTCCTGACTGCTAAACTTGAAATGTATTCCTCTGTTCTTCAGGCGGGCTCCTAACTTCTGAAGCATGAAATGTATTCCTCTGTTCTTCAGGCGGGCTCCTGACTGCTAAACTTGAAATGTATTCATTTGTTCTTCAGGCGGGCTCCTGACTGCTAAAACTTGAATGTATTCCTCTGTTCTTTAGGCAGGCTCCTGACTGCTAAGCTTGAAATGTATTCCTCTGTTCTTGAGCTGGGCTCCTGACTTCTGAAACTTCAAATGTATTCCTCTGTTCTCCAGGCGGGCTCCTGACTTCAACAAAATAAACAAAACAAAGAAAATTTTCTGCCCCTAGTTTGGCAGCTGGGCACATGGGTGAGTGTTAAACTGAATTATTCTACCAACTATTATAAGAATTTGAAAGCTAAGTCCTATTATCCAGGGAGGTCCTAACAACTCTAAGCTACATCTTCTAAAGGTATTACTTCTGCTACATTGGTTATTTGAAAAAATAAGTCTTAAGCCAATTTCCATTATCCAGGAGGGTCCTGAAAATCAACTATTAACCTGAAAGTGACAATTTTACTGCTAACTTATATTACCCTGCAACAGAACTTATGCCAAGCCTTACTATCTAATGGAAATCTTAAAGTTAGGTCTCATTATTCAGGAGGGTCCTGAAAACTACTAATTGAATTCTACCTTAACATTCCAACTTTTAAGCCAACTTATATTCCCTTGGGATACATTTACGCTACTCAAGATTATCTTGAATTTTAAGCTAAATCTCATTTTTCAGGAGGGTCCTGAAAACTCCCAATTAAACCTTATCTTAAACATGCAAACCTTGCAACCAACTTATATTCCTTGGGGTACATTCATGCAAACTTATGCTATTCATACTTGTTTTGAAATTTAAACTAAGCCCCATTTTCCTGGAGGGTCCTGAGAATTTACGGTCATACCTGTTTGGTGATGTCTTTCTTTACGGAGGGTTTCTCCAAGACAAACAAAATTTTCTGCCCCTGTTTCAATCAAAGAAGAATTGTCAGTTTAAAAATGGTGGTTAGTTGATGGCATTCTTGCTGAAGATGTCTCCGCTGCTGTGTTTTTCTTTGACCTGCTTCTCGAACTGGCCCTGAACCTCTTGACTTTCTGACTGACTTTCAAACCCCATGACCTTTGATGACCCGAGTGTTTTATACCCAGACTATTGTTTCACATCTCTAACCCCTTTTATCTAAAACTTTGCATCTCTCCCAAAATTACCCAACCAATCCACCAACGAAACTTCCGGTGACCCCTTGTATTATATTTTACATCATGCCATTTTTGGTATGTTCTGGCCCCACTGTGCTTTGCAATGGGGAAACTAGTAGTAAGCCTTGACATCTCTTCTTCTTTGTTTTGAGCAAAACTGACATTGACACATCTTAGAGAAACAAACCCCAAAAGGAATGAAATGCAATGACCTTGAAAGTTAAGAATAAAGAGAATCCAAAACCGGACGACTTACGAAAAGGAAAGAAAAGGAAAAGAGATTTATCTGAGTGGAACAGCTGTACCATTGATCATGACATGCATTTTGAACTAATCGGCCCGATCCGTTCAACCAATCAACTTTCAATTGCCACGCTTTGATGCCCCTGAATTCTATAACCTGATTTCTTCACCCAAACACGAACCTTTTTCATCCTGCAGTGTCCTGAATGGTTTTCACCCACAGGCCCTTCTCATTTGTTCATCTGAAAACTCACTTTCGCATTAAGGTGCCAGCGAGGGTTTTCACCAGCAAGACTCTCTCATTTTTTATTTCTCTCAACTCACTTTTACCTTATGGTGCCCATGAGGGTTTTCACCAAAGGACTCTCTCATTTATGATTTCTCTCAGCTTGCATCGCCTTACGGTGCCCGTGAGGGTTTTCACCAATAAGACTCTCTCATTTTCATCATTTTTCTGCTTGGACCAGAGTGTTGTCCCTGACATGAATCACTTCTTCTTGCTTGACTGGGCATTTCTGGAAGACTGATTAGAAGGTCTTTCTTTGGACCGTAATGCAGGCTTTTGGACAGGGTTATAAAGAAAGGGTATCAAAGGCTCAAAACAATTTAAATGGGTTCAAAATTACAACTTTCGGAATCAAATTTCTTATGACAATCACTACTTCTGCCCAAGTTTCTTGCTTGGGGACTTTTGCATTTTATTTTGATGGGACCGAACCGTGAGGCTGCCTACGTATCCTTAAAAGGAATCAGGTCGAACATAGTTCATGTCATAAGAATTACTTTGTTGTTGTGAAATTTTTTTTCTTCCATTTTCTCTTTTTTTCTTTTTTCTTTTCTTTTTCTTTTTTTTTTCTTTTTCTTTTTCATTTTATTCTATCTCTCTTTTCATTGTTTTCCTTATCTTTTTCCTTCACTTACTTTCCATGCTTGTGTTTATGAATTTTGTCATTGATTCCAAAAGAGGGGTATGAAAGAAAATAAATGAGGCTCAAAGGGGTAACAAAGGATAAAGTGTTTAGATAGCAGAACAAAATGTCTTCCTCATTCCAATCTTCAAAATATGGCAAGTACAAGCAAATGCAATTAATTCAAAGGAAATCATACATAATATCTCTTGACTGCATCAGAATTGATGGCCATTTCAACACACTTGCGTTCTATGTCTGTCAAATACAAAGCACCATTGGACAACACTCTCGTCACGATGAACGGCCCCTGCCAATTTGGGGTGAACTTGCCTTTGGCCTTGGCCTGATGTGGAAGAATACGCCTCAACACTTGCTGACCCACTTCAAACTTTTGTGGACGCACCTTCTTATTATATGCTTTTGCCATTCTCTGTTGATACAATTGGATATGACACACTGCTGCCAATATTTTCTCATCGATCAAACTCAACTGCTCCAAATGGGTTTTGACCCATTCATCATCATCAATTTCAGCTTCTGCGACAATTCGAAGGGACAGAATTTCCACCTCTGCAGGTATCACTGCTTCGGTACCATACACCAATGAATAAGGAGTCGCTCCTACTAAAATACAAACAATAGTACAATAACCCAGCAATGCAAAAGGCAACTTTTCATGCCACTGTCTAGAACCTTCCACCATTTTTCGCATTATCTTCTTTATATTCTTGTTGGCTACCTCAGCTGCTCCATTTTCGTTGGGGCGGTAAGGAGTGGAATTATGATTTGTAATTTTGAATTGCTGACATACCTCTTTCATTAGATGACTATTAAGATTAGCCCCATTGTTTGTAATGATCACCTTTGGTATGACAAACCGACAAATGATATTTGAATGCACAAAATCGACCACTGCTTTCTTGGTTACAGACTTGAACGTTTTAGCCTCAACCCACTTGGTGAAATAGTCAATGGCCACCAGAATGAATCTGTGCCTATTTGATGCAGCTGGCTCAGTTGGCCCAATGACATCCATTCCCCATGCAACGAAAATCTATGGTGCAGACATTGTGTGCAATTTCGATGGTGGATATTGAATCAAATCTCCATGCACTTGACACTGATGATATCTACGCACAAAACTGATACAATCCCGCTCCATAGTAAGCCAATAATAACCTGCTCGAAGAATCTTCTTTGCCAATACGTACCCACTCATATGCGGTCCACAAACTCCCGAATGTACCTCGGTCATGATAGATGTGGCCTGTTTAGCATCTATGCATCTCAACAACCCAAGATCTGGAGTTCTTTTGTACAATACCCCTCCACTGAAGAAAAATCCACTTGCCAAACGTCGAATTGCTCTCTTCTGATACTCTGTGGCCTGTACCAGATAAACTCCCATTCTAAGGTATTCTTTGATATCATGGAACCACAGCTCAGCATCAAGTTCTTCTTCCACCATATTATAGTAGGCATGCTGATCGCGGACCTAAATCTGCAAAGGGTCCACATTAGATTTATCTGGATGATGCAACATAGATGCCAACGTAGCCAAAGCATCGACAACTTCATTATGAATCCTTGGAATATGCCTAAATTCTATTGATTGAAACCGTTGACATTGATCATTGCAACATTATCGGTACGGTATAAGCTTCAAATCTCGTGTTTCCCACTCTCCTTGAATCTAGTGTACCAGAAGGTCCGAGTCGCCCATGACCAAGAATTCCTATACACCCATATCCACAGCTAACCTCAAACCCAAGATGCATGCCTCATACTCGGCCATGTTATTAGTACAATAGAAATGAAGCTGAGCCGTAACAGGTTAATGTTGCCCTGTTTCAGAAATAAGTATCGCTCTTATCCCAACGCCTTTCATATTGGCAGTCCCATCAAAGTAAAGTTTCTATCCTGGCTTCTCAGCTTGTTTCAACTTATCAACGTGTATTACCTCTTCGTCAGGGATGTATGTCTTCAAAGGTTCATATTCTTCATCTACTGGATTCTCAGCCAAATGATCAGCCAACGCTTGTGCTTTCATTGCGGTCCGGGTCACATAGATAATGTCGAATTCCATGAGTAAGATTTGCCACTTTGTGAGCCTTCCTATGGGAATGGGCTTCTGAAAGATATACTTTAATGGATCCAACAGAGAGATGAGGTAAGTGGTATACAATGTCAGGTAATGTTTCAACTTCTGTGCTACCCAATTTAGAGCGCAACATATCCTCTCAAGCTGAGTATACTTAACCTCGTAAGCTTTGAACTTTTTACTGAGGTAGTATATGGCCTGCTCTTTCCTGTCGATGATGTCGTGATGACCTAACACACATCCAAACGAGTTGTCCAAAATCGTCAAATACATAATCAAAGGCCTCCCTGGTTCTGGCAGGACCAACACTAGTAGGTTTGACAGATACCCCTTTATCTTATCAGATGCTTCTTGACATTCGTCTATCCACTTGATCGCAGCATCCTTCTTTAACAGCTTGAAGATGGGCTCACAAGTTGTCGTAAGCTGAGCGATAAACCTGCTGATGTAATTCAATCTCCCTAACAGACTCATCACCTCAGTCTTGTTCTTCGGAGGTGGAAATTCTTGGATAGTTTTGATTTTTGATGGGTCCAATTCAATACCTCAACGGCTGACTATAAATCCCAACAATTTTCCAGATGGAACACCGAAAGCACATTTCGCAGGATTGAGCTTGAGATTATACTTGCGAAGCCTTTGGAAGAACTTTCTTAGATCTCGGAAGTGGTTAGACTGCTTCCTGGTCTTTATTATTACATCATCCACATACACCTCGATCTCCCTGTGTATCATGTCATGGAATATGGTTGTCATCGTTCTCATGTAGATTGCCCCAGCATTTTTCAACCCAAATGGCATGACCCTGTAACAGTACGTTTCCCATGGCGTGATGAATGCTGTCTTTTCTACATCTTCCTTATCCATTAAGATCTAGTGATAGCCCGCATAACAATCCACAAAAGAACCAATCTCATGTTTGGCACAATTATCAATCAAGATATGGATGCTTGGCAGTGGGAAATTGTCCTTTGGACTCGCCTTGTTGAGATCACGATAATCAACGCACACCCTGGTCTTTCCATCCTTCTTTGGCACAGGCACAACATTGGCTAACCAGGTGGGATACCGCATGACCCGAATGACCTTTGCATCAAACTGCTTGGTAACTTCTTCTTTGATCTTCACATTCATATCAGTTTTAAATTTCCTTAGCTTCTGCTTGACAAGAGGGAATGCTAAGTCAGTGGGCAATTTGTGAACCACCAAGTCAGTGCTTAGACCCGGCATAACATCATATGACCATGCAAAAATATCTTTTTACTCAAATAATGCTTTAATTATGTCCTCTCTGAGTTGTGATTCAAGATGGACACTTATTTTAGTTTCCTGGACATTATCCTGATCCCCTAAGTTGATTGCTTCTGTATCATTCAAGTTAGGTTTGGGTTTTTCTTCAAAATGGCTTAATTCTTTACTGATTTCCTCTAAGGCTTTCTCATCATCATATTCCACTTCGTCGTCACACTCAATCTCTTGTATTATTTTAGTTTAATACAAGAGATGGACACTTATTTTAGTTTCCTGGACATTATCCTGATCCCCTAAGT
The DNA here is from genome assembly GCA_026770625.1 of Nicotiana glauca. Taxonomy (NCBI): domain Eukaryota; kingdom Viridiplantae; phylum Streptophyta; class Magnoliopsida; order Solanales; family Solanaceae; genus Nicotiana; species Nicotiana glauca. The sequence goes on from MU684416.1 coordinate 120,765, forward strand.
TGATTGCTTCTGTATCATTCAAGTTAGGTTTGGGTTTTTCTTCAAAATGGCTTAATTCTTTACTGATTTCCTCTAAGGCTTTCTCATCATCATATTCGACTTCGTCGTCACACTCAATCTCTTGTATTATTATTTTAGAATTAGATTGGCATTTAAGACTGGGCCAGAGATTCCTCATGCATGTCATGTCACTGAAACCAGCATAAAAAGGACTGTATAAGAAAGAAAAGAAAAACAAAAATAAAAATATCAGGAATGAAAAGAAGAGAAATTGTATTTCATTGAAATTTAAAGATAACAAGGTTTAACTCATCTAAACGGATAGAACATAGCATCTGAATTACAACCCTGGAAATAATCCAGATTAAACTGAAAGAAAAATCAAGCCGACTACCACGACTCCCTCCGAGTAGGAAGAGGAGTAGCTTCCCAATTGTTGATCTTTGCACAGGGCCCCACAAATTGCACATTTTCCTTGCTTGATCCTTCTCCAGCTTCTACCATGTTTACCTCATTGAACAACCTCTCGAACCCCTTATCCAAATCTCCATCAGCATCAATCAATGAACCGGGAACTATTGACACTGGGCGCTTTCTGGCACTAGGCCTGACAAATGATCTGGACAACCGCGGGACGGGCTTTGGAAGAACCCATGCTCTTTATTTTAGCTTTCTGGCTCGCCTTATGTCCGAAGCTGTAGGCTTGAATCCCAAGCCAAAAGTATCCAAGTTTTTAGGGAGAGACAGTGGTTGTACGATACCTTGTAGAGAAGCACCCAAACCCTTGCCAGGTACGAAGCCATTCTTCAACATCTCTGACACCATGACTGATGTGGCTGCTACCTTAGGAATTGGAACACACTTACCTTCTGGGATTTTCCAACTGATACCGTGTCAAAGACCTAATAGACCCATAGACTCTTATCGTCTTCAGCTTCGATGAAAGGTACAACGGCATCACCCAGGCCACATAGATTATCCTCACCGTGCAGCACAATTTCCTATCTATCCCATTCAAATTTAACCATCTGGTGCAAGGTAGACGGCACTGCCTTGGCGGCATGAATCCAGGGTCGCCCCAGCAAAAAATTGTAAGAAACCGCCACATCCAACACTTGGAATTCCATAGCGAAATCATCAGGCCCTATTGTCAATTCTAGTATTATATCACCCACTGAATCTTTACCCCCACCGTCGAACCCTCGAACACAAATGTTGTTTTTGCAAATTCTATCATCATCCGCTTTCATCTTGTTCAGCGTAGAGAGAGGGAAAATGTTTGCACAATGCCCATTGTCGATCAAAACTCGGGTAACCACAGAATCTTCACACTTCACCATTAGATAAGGTTCCTATTATGCTCAGTACCTTCCATGGGCAACTCATCATCGGAGAAGGTAACTTTGTTGACCTCAAAAATCTTGTTTGCTATCTTTTCCAGATAGTTTACAGAGATCTTGTCGAGGACGTGGGCCTTATTCAAGATTTTCATCAATTCCTGACGGTGCTCGTCCGAGTGGATTAGCAATGAGAGCAATGAAATTTGGGCAGGGGTTTTCCTAACTGCTCTATGATGGAATAATCCTACACCTTTATCTTCTTCAAGAATTCTTCTGCCTCTTCTTCGGTCACAACTTTCTTTACCAACACTGAGTTATCTTTGGAGGTTTTGGCTTTTCTTAACTCCTCGGGGGCAAAGCATCTCCCCGAGCGAGTTAGACCATTGGTTTCACAAACTTTTTCTTTAACCTCTTTCCCTTTGTAAATCACGGACATTCGGCCATAGTTCCAAGGGACAACCTTGTTGTTGACTATTGGTAGCTGGGTTACTGGTTTGAGACTGACCGGCTCTATACGAGCACCTTCCACAACCACAACAGGCTTGCTTAATGCTCATAGTACCACCACTTTGCTGTCCCCTATTTTACTGCAACATCGCTTGAGGGTTCTTTTTCAATTGCCACAACAAGTTCACTACATGTTCCTTTCACCTTGATCAATGACTTCCTGCTACTTGATTCCCTACTCGGCTTAACTTCACTGGACCTGATCATTATTACAGTTTGCGAGGGCTTCTTAGGCTCTCCTCCTTTTTGCTCTATCTCAATCATATTGGTCTCATGATGGGCCGACAATGGATTCAGGTTGATATTAGGCACCTCTGGGGCCTGAACCTCGATCCGACGGCTGTCAATGAGCTCTTGAATGGTTGTCTTCAACTTCCAGCATTTCTTTGTGTCATGCCCCGGGGCCCCTGAACAATATTCACAACTCAACGAGTGGTCAAGATTTCTCGGAAGGAGATTTGGAAACTTAGGCTCAATTGGATTCAACATTCCCAACTGTCTCAACCTGTGGAATAGACTGGTATATGATTCCCCCAATAGAGTGAAAGTCTTCTGCTTCTGCGTCCTCTCATTCCTGAAGGTTTGGTTAGGCTAGAAACCTACTCCAGGGGGATTTCTGTAGGCTTTTGGAGGTGGGTAAGTGTTTTGGGGAGCTGGGTAAGTATTTTGTGTGGTTGGCACACGCCATTGCGTGTGGGCAGGAGGTTGAGGGTATATTTGTGCATGATGGACAGAGAAGTGGGGATCTGGAGGTGGGTAGTAGTGTTGTGGTGGGCTATATGGAGTGTGGGGGTAAGTTTGGGGGTGGGGTCGAGGCTGGTTATAATAAGGCGATGGACCCTTGGGCCAAGCTCTTGACTCAACTACCACAACGTCCTCTTTCTTCTTCTTCCCTAGTACGCCCGCAGTTCCGCTTTGAGTGGCCTGGGTGGTTGCTTTGATTACTGAATAACTCATGGTCTTGTTGGTCTTGAGTCCTTCCTCTACCATGCTTCCCATTTTCACCACTTCATTAAAGAATTTCCCTACTGCCGACACCAAGTTCCAAAGCTTGCAAGAAACAATCAACCATTTAACTCTCTTTCATATGAGGGTCAACCCTTGCTGCTTGCTCTCTCCAGCGGAAGCCATATTCTATGAAACTCTCCCCGGGCTTTTTCTCAATTTTTGTCAATGACAGACGGTCAGGGATAATTTCAAGATTATACTGAAAATTGCAGGTGAATTCTTGGGCTAGATCATCCCAAGTGCACCACCGACCATGATCTTGTCGAGTGTACCATCCCAAAGCTGAGTCACTTAAGCTTATGATTGAAATACGCCAACAGTAATTCATCTCTTCCGCCTGCTCCTCTCATCTTGCTACAAAAACCTCTCAGATGTGCCACTAGATCACCATGCCCGTCATATAAATCAAACTTAGGCAACTTGAATCCCGCTGGTAATTGGACATCTGGGAACAGACACGGGTCTTTATATGCTACTTGTCCGCCTAGCCCCAGCATATTCCTAAAAGATTTCTCCAAGATCTTGACTTTCCTAGCCATCTCTTCCTGCACAGAATTCTTAAGAGGCTTCTCAGTTTCTACCGAGAGATCAAAATGAGGAGGGTAAGAACATGGTTCGGGTGCTTTGAAGGTCGGTTCTGGGGGATAATAATGGTTGTCGTGAGTCTGGAATAGAGGCTCACTAGAAGATCGATGTAACGCAGCGGGTGGAGGTGCCACAAACACAGGAGTGATTGGTAGAGGAGGGTATGGGAGTTGTTTGGGTGGTGGGGCTCGTGGTGTTTTGGAGGTGGTGCCATAGCACTGTTGGTAGGTAGGAAAGGCCGAGGATGAATTCACAGTGGAAGGATCTTGAGGTTGAGACAACGGTAGGATATAAGCAGGGTTGGCAGGATAAACCGGTGGTGGATGCCCCTTTACCCAGGCTTGATACATTTCAGCCATTTGCTACTTCAGCTTCTACATCTCTTCTTTCATCGCATTAACATCCCCTTCTTCCACTTCTTTTGATGGGTCAACAATGCTTGCCTCTAAGTCTTGGTTGGCCATGTCCAGCTTGCCTTTTGATCGGGTGTTGTAGGAATGAGGTACCAGAATGCCAATCAACTAACCACCTGCCTGGGCTCAACACATTAATAACAATTTTGTTAGCGGTTAGAGCTTTAGCAAATTAGTAGCCGCACATTTGGGGAATGAATGCACCTAAGCAGTTAACCATTTCTATTATGTATTTGCTCAACTGCTTGCGTCATCCCGACTTTTCCTTATTTCTATTTTGCAACTTCCTTTTCTTTTCTTCCCTCTCTTTTTCATTCTTTTTTTCTCTTTTGTTTCTACCCTCTCATGCATCTCTCTTGTTTTCCTGCTCTTATTTTCTTTTTATTTACTTCTCCTCTCATGTTTTTCCTTTTTCGTTTTTCCTCTCTTCTTTTTCCTTCTTTTCTTTTATTTTATTAGTTATGGTCGAATCCTATGGAGATTGCCCGCATGAATCAGACCAAGCGTAGTTCTTGGGGATATAAATGAAAAATAAATAACAAAATATTTTTGGGATTTTCAATTTTATATAAAAACAAACACTTTGAGTACAATGACTCAAGACCCACAGACTCGAAAGAAACTAACAAACTTAGAAAAAAATCAACTCAAAAGACCTAACAGACTCCAAAACAACTTAACAGACTCAAAATAGAAAGTACCGACTCCAACAAAGATCACAAATACATTAAAGCCTTGAAAACTCCTGGAGCTCTCGGGTGTTGTTTGGTTCTGCTGCGGGCCCATCTCCAAGATCCCCTTGGAGCCTTTCCAAATATCTCATTACCTACTGGACAAATGTCATGACTGCCGCGAAGAAAGTGGTGCGGGTAATGTCCTCACATGCTTGACATTTTACCATGATGTACTCTGCAATCGCCCTGACCCTCTCACGGGTCCTACCCTTCTCCTGAAGTAGATGCCCGACCTGCTAATTACGGGCCTCTAATACCTGAGTGTCGTGGAAATGTTGATTTCGCAGCTGTTGTACTTCTTCCTCTATCTGAGCCATAAGATCATAACATTGTTCCCTTTCAGCTTTAAAACCTTTGGCTTGTTTGATCATTTTGTTTTCAATAGTGATTACCTTCTTCTTTAACCCCGCGACCTCATCGTCATATTGCTCTTTTAACCGACTAACCATGCATGCTCTTTCTTTCGCATTCTTGGACAATTGCATTCGCTCCCTTGCCAACTCATTCTCCGCTTTGTTCAAATCAAAACCATAATCATCCACTTTTTGCCTAAGGTTCTTTATAAGCTTTTCCTCTTTCACACTCCGGACGGGATGTTTGGCTTCTATCTTCATCTTTTGAATTTGGGCTCGTAGGGCTTTATTTTCTTTGGCTAGTTTCTTCTTTTCAACCTCATCGGCTTTTGCTTGCAAGCTATTTTCAAAATAATGTTCTCGTACCTGCTTTTCTAGCTCTCCTATTCTGGCCCTGTCTTCATTCTCCTTGGCCAACCAGGCCCACTGTTCCTGCGATGCCTCAACAAATTCCTGAATGTGAGGCTTTTTGGCTGGTCTCTCTGGTTCAGCTCTTGCAATGTTTTTCTTTCTATACTAGGCCAGATATGCGGGTGAGACCTCGCCTCTAGATAGGTCACGTACTCGAGTGTTTGCTGTGAAATACTGCACTCGTTCCAAATAGAACAGACCGTTTCCTCATGAAATTGAATGTCGAAGCTAACCTCAACTGCATGAACACTAAGATCATCTGGATGCACTACCTGACACCTGCCAAATTGTCTCATCACACGGTATAGAGCGTATGGCTGGATGCTTCGAATACCCATTAAAAGGAAATAAGGACCAGTAGTAGGCATGTACACAATTTCTTCAACAGGAATCCAACTTAACGTCCACTCTATCTGCCCTGCAGAGATGGAGCGAAGGCGGGATACCCAGTCTCCAAACCCTTCTGGAAACTTGACCCCTGAAACCTTGGTGTCAAACTCTTCAATGCAACTCTTCTCAGCAGACCCATAACTCATATACTGAGGGCGGTGACATAGGTGCTCAATCATCCACATTTGTAATAGAAAATTGCATCCCTCGAAGAAATCTACCCCGGCTCTACAAGCTGTGAGAGCTCGATATATCTCAGATACTATCAAAGGGGCAAGAGTGCTTTTGTCATTGATAATCAAAACTTTAACGAATCCAGCCACCCGTAAGTCAATATTTTCGTCTTTCCGGGGAAACACCACAAGGCCTAAAAATGCTACTATGAAAGCAAAAAGCCTATGCTCGTCCCATTTTGTTTGGTTCCCTTTGCTATAAACCCTGCTTTAAGGATTGTTGAATCCTCCTACATGCCCATACCTCTGATATATAAAACATAGAGTGGAAAAACCATCCTCTAACTTGGCATATAGGACTCCCTTGCTTATTTTTAGCTGGGTCCCAAAACGCAACCAATGCCTTGATGATGTCTGCCCTAGACCTTATCTTCAGTAAACCGGTAAGACCTCCCAAATGTAGCTTGACCTTATCTTGCTCCGATTTACCTAAATCTTCCCACCACATACGCAACTCCAAGGGGATCTTGTTCATGATTGTTACTGATAAACCTTGACCCGTGCTCATTCTATGCAATTTATTCAAGTGATTTTAATTAAAGGAAAAACTATGACTCATTTTGACTTAAGAAAAACAACGCCAATTTTCAAAAAGCTCATTTCAAACTAAAACCCAGTTCTTGCAAATACGGCCTTTCAGCACTTCGAGGAGGAAGATTTTAAGACTGTGCCTGCTAACTGGCTAAACTCTTTTTTAAAAAATGACCCAGGGTAGGTGTTCTTACAAAAATAGCCTTTCGGCGCCCTCTATGGATATTCGGCTATTTACGACAAGAATGGCATCACATTACTCATAAAAATAAAATTTTGTTCTGTTTTGGGCTACTTTTGCAAAAATGGAAGTTGGATCCGATGGGGGTTGCCTACGTATCCCACGCCCTATGGGAATCAAACTAATTTAGTTCGGGCAAACAAAACCAAATATTTTGAAAATAAAACCTTTCTCTTTTTTTTCAATTTTCTCAAAACAAAAATCCGGCAGAGTTTCAGTACCATTTTGGATATTGGGTTTTCTTACAAAAATAGGTGATTACCTCTCTCAACCCTCACACTACTATTTTCTCTCCCAAACTCTCCCCTTTTATTTTAAGCCGGTCAGCATGCAAATCCAAAACAGATAAATGCACAAATAGGATGCATCAGGAAGGTCTATTATTCTGGGTACACCTGTCCTAAACGGACCCAACCCATGTGTTGAGTCCCTTAAGTCAAAATGCACATGATGCGGATAAGTGTTCCTACTAGGGATCCGGCATGAGGCTGAGTTATTCTAGGTTTAGAACCTGGGTTTATTTGTTCTGGACTTGGTCTACCCAAGCGGACAACTACACCCCTGGAAGGGAGTAATAAAAGGGAGTTTTTTCCACTTAAAGGACAATCGAAACGGGATTATTTTATTTAAGAGATTCAGAGTTTCCACTTGGGAGATTTATGGTGTCTCAAGTCACAGGTTTCAAATCCTGAATCGAGGAAAAGGATGACTCTATTTAATAGTTCGCGAATCGGAAATCCGGGTAAGGAATTCTGTTAACCCCAGAGAAGGTGTTAGGCATTCCCGAGTTCTGTGGTTCTAGCACGGTCACTCAACTGTTATATTCGGCTTGATTATTTGACTTTAAAATATTTTGAACCTATGTACAAATTTTATTCTTAACCGCTTTTATTCATTTTTTAGAGAAAATTGCAACGTTATTAAAACACGTCTCGAACCACGTTACATAAATATACCCGTGGCTTTTGACATATTTTAACATTGTTGAGATTTGGATTTGGGTCACATAAATGTGCACCCGAGTTTAGGAAAGTAGATTATTAAAGTACGCGCCTAAAGCAACTACGTATTTGTACTTTGCGAGGGCCATGGAATTTACTAAATTGCACGCCTCGGATTCTAAGGATTGAAACAAAATTAATTAAGCAAGGTCCGTGCAATTTGTCATTTTTGTTTTTCATGGCGCACCTCGAATTATTCAAGAGAAAGGAGGGAAGTTCAAGCTAAATGTCTTGAAGGCCATACACTATGTGATCTTTTTTGATTCATGGTGCGTCTCAGTATATTTTACTTAATGGTTTTTATACTAATTCATGTGGGCCATAACTGTTTACGTTATTCAAAGTGTTGCCTCCGATGAGGAGGTACCAGTTAAGATCAGACTTAAGGGGATTATGCCTACGAACCCGTTATTTTCCAAAGGTTGCTAGACCTGATGACAGGCCCAATGCTCATTAAAGTCACTAATCATATACGAAGAATCATGCCCCTTCAAATTAAAATGGTCTAACTATTAAGGTCCAAGATGAGCCTAACTACGTGCTGCAAGCAGAAGGATCAACATCGAACCCCAATAAAGGCAAATGCATACACCATTCAGTCATCTTTAAACAAGCATTATTATCACAAATAGAACATGCTTTGCAATTATTCATCAGTGTAAAAAGGTAACGTGCCGCGCATTAAACTTTTATCCATAATCGGATTGACCTTATACAGAGAAACAGTATCAACGCATAAGCTCTCCAAATCTGATTTTAAATCACAGTTACACCTTTGACCCTTTGAACATTTAAACTTACATGTAAACATGGATATCACTAAGCTAAAATGCTCTAGAAAACAACGAACTAAATCCCCAAATTCATGCACAAATGGACCTGAGTGTGTGATGCACAAATCGAGCTCATCAAAATTTCTTAGCCCCCTTTTTTTTGAATTTTCTTACTCAATTCTCTATAAAACAGTAAAGTTTTGTAGTTTTTATGTTTTTTCTGGATTTCAACTCTCAAACCTACTAGCTTTCATATCAGGAATAATAGGTCTAAGAAATAACAAAGAGACCTTAATGTAATAATGAAGTTTTCAGCTGTTTTGTTTTTCCAGATTTTTCTCTTAAGGTCTGCCTTGAAAGCAAAGTTTGAATGCCTTTATAGGCAAGCAAAGTAGGGCATCTCCGATTTCAGTTTTGCATTTCTAGTCCTCCCCTTAATTCTACTTTTTGCCAATTGATCCTCCATTTTCTGACTTGCTACCCAAGTTAAACCACCCAAAAATCTGAAATTCTCCTTAAACCCCTACTAGAAACTTTTGAAATCAGTTACAAAGATTCCCCTACCCACTTTACCTGAACTACCCCTAAATGTGATGAATCAAAAACAACCCCCAAATGCCCTGATTTTACCCCCTGAACCAACGGAACCCGGGCTCAAAACAACTGGGCCTCTTTGAATTGGTCAAGAATGACTCAAAGAGCCCAAGGCTGATTCCAAACCAACCCAAATGAACATTCCACTTCAACTTTGTCCAAGCCTCAATAAAATTATTCCAACACCTTTGATTCTTAAGAAAAAATCCACAATACCACAATTATTCCTAAACCAACTTACTACTAATTAACCAAGTTATTAAGCGCATTAACCAATTAAGAAGAAATCCCAAATTGTCAAATATGCATAACAGAAACTCAAAACAACAAACACCCAAGAAGAGTAGATGAAGCAGAAATACAAAAAAATACATATAAAAACGAAAAAAGAACAAAGAGGATACCTAAAACTGGCCCGAAACTAATTCGCCAAATCAGATAATCTTCTTTAAATTGCCAACCAGAATAACCCTTAATTGTGTGTTTTCACACGGAAACACTCGATTAAAGGCCGTTACGGTCCGAACTCTTAAAAACATCCTCTGATTTGAATTTTGGTATTTCTAGGGTTCTCTTGGAATCAAGATTCAAGAGGCTCCAAGAAGATTCGACGGTAATGGATTGGCTATTTGGGGTGAGGACGTCATGGTGGTCATTGGGTGTTGATTTGGTAGGGAAAGGAATTGGCGTCGCCAGGGGCGGTGGTGGAAATTTGGGGGCGGCTTTAGGGTTTATGAGGGTGTTTCTCTAAAATTGTGAAAGAGATGATGGGGTTGGGGGTAAGGGTTTTCGGACACTGATATATTATTTCCTCCCCAGTTCCTAACCGTTTGATCTATTAATCTCGACGGCCTGGATTAACTCTATCCTAAACAAGGTCGTTTGATTGATAGAGGGAATGGACCGGGCAAGGACGGGTCCTGGGCCCAATTTTGACGAGTATGGGAGGAAAATCATTTGGGCTTGAGTGATTTGAATAAGAGATGGCCCAAAACCTGATTTATTCATTTCCCTCTCTTTTCTTTTTTTAATTTATTTATTTTAATTTATTTTAACATAAAATTAAAAATAAACCTAAATTACTTCCTAATCTTATCAAATAAAATTAATTGCTACATATAATTCTTACTACAATTAATTAAAACGAAATTAAAGGAAATAATACCAAAATTCACAATTAAAATTAAAAATGCAAAATAAACTATTTTTTGATTTTTTCAAGTTTTATAAAATAACTAATTTGTTAATTAATCCTAAAATAAAGTATCAAATCCTAAATTCAAACGCAACATATTTTTGTATTTTTCATTAGTTAAACAAAATAAACATGCACAGACAAATGCAAACAATTGACAGAAAATGCCACAAAAATTCACAAAATTGCAAATAATAAAAAGAAATTATTTTGTTTTGAAACTGTGGGAGTAATTCATATAGGGAAAAAAATCACATGCTCATAGTTGCCTCTCAAGAAGCTCCTGATTTAACGTCGCGGCATGACGCAGGTTACCATCAATCACTTAAGATGGATCAGTGCCACCACGTGGCTGTCATCAAACTTTCCAAGATAGTTCTTGACTCTGTGCTCATTAACTCTGAAGATCTCACCATTTTTGTTTTTCAAATCAAGAGCACCAAACGGAGTCACAAGCACCACCTCAAAAGGTCCACTCCATTTTGATTTAAGCTTTCCCGAAAATAGTCGTTAATCGGAAATTGAACAAGAGAACCAAATCACCGACTTTGAACTCCTTTCCTCGAGCATACTTGTCATGAAGGTACTTTATCTTGTCCTTATATAAGGACGAACTAGAGTAGGCATGAAACCGGAACTCATCAAGCTCATTAAGATGCTCCACCCGAAGATTTGCTGCCACATCCCATTCAAGATTTAACTTCCTCAAAGCCCACATAGCCTTGTGCTCTAACTCAACTAGTAGATGGCAAGGTTTCCTAAACACCAACCGATACGGATACATACCAATCAGAGTCTTGTAAGCAGTTCTATAAGCCCACAGAGCAACATCCAATTTCTTTGACCAATCGGTCCTATTTTCATTGACCGTCTTTGACAATATACTCTTGATCTCCTTGTTGGACACTTCAACTTGCCAACTAGCTTGAGGATGGTAAGAGATAGAAATCTTGTGATTGACACCATACTTTGCAGCAACGTGTCAAATGCCTTATTGCAAAAATGAGACCATCCATCACTAATGATTGCTCTAGGAGTGCCAAATTGAGTAAAGATACTCTTCTTGAGAAAGGCCACAACACTCCGGGCCTCTTGTTGGGTAAAGCCACTGCCTCAACCCATTTTGAAACATAATCAATGGCACAAGAATGTATGTATTTCCATATGAACTTACAAAAAGGCCCATGAAATCAATGCCCCACACATCGAAGATGTCAACCTCGAGAATAGTGGTGAGGGGCATCTCATCCTTCTTTGAAATTCCACCCGCTCTTTGACATTCGTCATACCTCTTCACAAGATCACTTGCATCCTTGTACAATGTAGGCCGGTAAAAACCACAACTAAGAACTTTTGAAGCTGTCATCACCCCACCATGATGACCACCATAAGGAGAGGAATGACAAGCATCAAGAATACTCAATTGCTCCTCCTTCGGAACACATCTCCGGATCACACCATCATTACAAATTTTGAACAAGGCTCATCCTAGTAGTAGTCCAAGCTATCCCGTTTGAGCTTCTTCCTTTGGTTAGAAGAGAGCTCACATGTAACAATACCGATCACAGGGAAATTGGCAACATCTGCAAACCAAGGCATTCTATTCACCGATATAGAGAGGAGTTGCTCATCAGGGAATGAATCATTAATTTTGAGGCCATCACGGGGCCTCCCCTCCTCCTCTAAGTGGGACAAGTGGTCTGCCACTTGTATTTTACACCCTTTTCGGTCCACAATCTCAAGATCAAACTCTTGAAGCAATGAAACCCATCTCATCAACCGAGCTTTGGAATCCTCCTTCGTCATCAAGTAGCGGAGTGTTGCATGGTTAGTATGAACTATCACCTTGGAACCATGAGATAAGGACTAAACTTTTCCATTGCGAACACAATTGCCAACAACTCTTTTTCTGTCACCGTGTAGTTCACTCGAGAATCATTCATTGTTTTTCTTGCATAATACACCGGGTGAAGCATCTTATTCACTCTTTGACCCAAAACCGCTCTTACTGCAACATCGCTTGCATCACACATGAGATCAAAAGGTAAGATCCAATTGGGTGCAGTAATAATGGGAGTGGTTGACAATTTGTACTTGAGAAGCTCAAAAGCTTGCATACATCCCTCATTAAACACAAACTTGGCATCCTTTTCCAATAGCTTTCAGAAAAGATTAACTACCTTAGAAAAGTCTTTGATGAATATTTGGTAGAACCCTGCATGGCCAAGAAAACTCCTAACCTTCTTGACTGAGGTAGGATGAGGAAGCCTTGAAATCACTTCAATTTTAACCTTGTCCACCTTTATACCGTGCTTCGAGATCTTATGGCCAAGTACAATGCCTTCCTCGACCATAAAGTGGCATTTTTCCCAGTTAAGCACAAGATTGGTCTCTTCATACCGGGCCAACACCTTGTCAAGATTTTTCAACCATTCATCAAAAGAGTCACCCACTACACTGAAATCATCCATGAACACTTCCAAATTGTCCTCTACCATGTCAGTAAATATGGGCATCATACACCGCTAGAATGTAGATGGTGCATTACACAAACCAAATGGCATCCTTGAAAAGGCAAAGGTTCCATACGGACATGTGAAGGTGGTTTTCTTCTGATCTTTCGGAGCAATCAAAATTTGGTTGTACCCAGAGTACCCATCCAAGAAAAAGTAGAAAGCACGCCCAGCAAGTCTATCTAGCATTTGGTCCAGAAAAGGCAATGGAAAGTGATCCTTGAGGGTCACTTTATTCAGCTTGTGGTAGTCCATGCACACCCTCCATCCGGTGACAGTCCTCGTGGGAATCAACTCATTTTATGCATTGATAACCATAGTCATACCATCCGTCTTTGGCACACATTGCACTAGCGAAGTCCAAGAACTATCCGATATAGGGTACACAACCCCTGCATCCAACCACTTAATCACCTCCTTTTTGACAACCTCTTGCATCGCCTCATTCAACCTCCTTTGATGTTCCACGGAGGGCTTGGAATCATCTTTAAGAATAAACTTGTGCATGAAAAAGGCGGGGCTTGTCCACTGGATATCAGCTAGAGTCAATCCAATTGCCTTCTTCTATTTTTGAAGCACCACCAACATGGAATCTACCTGCATGTTAGTAAGACAAGAGGAAAGAATAACTGGCAAAGTTGAACTAGGGCCTAAGAATTCATACCTAAGGTATGGAGGTAAAGGCTTCAACTCCAAAGCCGGAGGTTCCTAAATTGAGGGTTTTATTAGGGGAGTTTTTCTGTTCTCAAGATCTAGAGAGAGCTTACAAGGCTCATAAGAATAAGACCCCATACTATGTAAAGCATTGACACACTCCACCCGTCCTTCATCTTCATTGACATCGAGGTTCAACAATGTCGCTTCTAGAGGATCTTCCACACTGATCATGGCACTAGTATCATGAATGATCACCTCCATGACAAGATCCACAAAAGAGCATACTTCCTTACTATTTGGCTGCTTCATTGATTTGCATACATGAAAGACTACTTTTTCATGACCCACCTGAAAGGTGAATTCCCCTGCTTCCACATCAACCAATGCCTTCTCAGTTGCAAGGAAAGGTCTTCCTAAAATTATAGGCACCTCATAATCGACCTCGCAATCGAGAATCACAAAATTAGCAAGCAAGGTATATTTGTCCACCCGGACAAGAACATCATCAATAATACCAAGCGGCATCTTCATCATTCTATTCTCCATTTGCAATCTCATTGAAGTCTCCCCCGATTGCCCGATACCCAAAGTTTTGAACACGGAGTAAGGCATCAAATTGATGTTTGCTCGTAAGTCACATAGTGCCTTTGCAAAGTTTGCCCTCCTAATGGCGCATGGGATGGTGAATGCGCCGGGATCTTATAGCTTTATGGCCATCAAGTGCACGATTTCACTAACTTGGTGAGTCATCTTGATGGTCTCACAATACATGGATATCTTCTTTGTCACCAAGTCTTTCATGAACTTGGCGTAACCCAGCATTTGTTCGAGAGCAACCACCAAAGGTACATTGATTGATAAGCTCTTCATCATGTAAATATATTTCTTAAACTGGTTCTTATGTTTCTACTTCGCAAGCCTTTGGGGGTAAGGTGGAAGAGGCCTTGGCAAGGGAGACTTAGCCTTGGGCACTACCGTTTCTGGTATATCTATTACGTGTTCCCTAGATGGATTCACGTCATCTTGATTCTCCACCTCGTTATCCTAGATGTTAACCCTCACTTCCTCATTCAAGTTCTTATCATTCACATTCTCAACAACTAAAGGGATATCATCCTCTTGCAACTCAACTTCATCACTCAAAATTTCCTTTTGTTTGGAGGCATTCACATTACCACCTCGACCGCTTCTTGTAATTACCACCATTGCATGCCCGGTATTGTTCCCACCCTTCGGGTTGACTACCGTATCACTAGGTAGAGCCCACTTAGGGCGAGTAATCAAGGATTGTGAGATTTGGCCAAGTTGAACCTCCAAGTTTCTGATGAAGTATTATGGGATGCCAACCGGGCATCAGAGTCGGTGTTCTTTTTCATCATATGTTCAAACATCATTTCGATCCTCCCCATTTTATTTTTTGATGAGCTAGGTCCTTGGGATGGAAATGGGGGTGGGTTGTTTGGTTTTTGATACATCGGGGGTCATTGTAAGCCTTGCCCCTGATTTTCTTGATTTCCATTGTTCCAACCACCCTGATTGTTATTTATGCCCCAGTTGTTGTTGTTGCCAATCCAGTTGCCCTGGTTGTTTTGATTGCTCCAATTATGATTTTGGCTATTGTTCCCCCAGTTGCTATGGTTGGGAAGTCTCTCTAGCCAATCCAATGCTTTCCCTCGAAGTGAGAAAGGGAATAATCTCAATCGCAATACATCCTCTGACGCATTCGTTTGCTTGCTACCCCAACAGGTATCAACGAAGCCTTTAAAATGTTTGTACGCATTATGATAGGGAGCGCCTGTGAAGTACCCTCGCTGCTCCAATAATGTCAACATTACGTTTGTAATTTGAAAATTGCCCGCCTGGATTCGGGGTGGGACAATTTCACTGGTGTAACCCTGGTTTGGAAGCACCAGAGGTACAACTCTTGGAGGTGATGGGGGAGGGTCTGGAATATTATCATTGGCTTGTCGGCCTCTCCGTTGTCCTTGAGGTACTAGAGGTACCTCATCCTCACCATTATCATCAACCTCCTTCCCTCGTGGAAGATCTCCAAGAGAAGCATTGTTTGCCATTGTGTTTTTGTACCTGAATTGGTGACACACACAAGTTAGTATCCCAGAAGGAAATAAAAACAAGACACAAAAACTATTTAGATAGATAGCCAAAACCGTTTAGCTCCCCGGCAACGGTGCCAAAAAGTGATCGGGTCAAACCCTACACCACTATAGAGTGGCAAAAGCGATCGATGCAGCTTTTACCCGAGAAGGTCGGGATCGAATCCACAAGGAGCTAATATAATGTTTGGAGTTGGGTTCCTATCTAATATAGCAATGTGTAGTGCTATTGATTGCACTTCCAGTCATTCTTGTTTGTTTGTTGCTTCTAATTTTAATACTAATGATGCACGAAATTAAACTAAGTATATATTTTTGTAGGGTTTTCTAAGTGGGTAAAAGATACTAGGGAAGTAACTTACTCCTAGGCGAGTATCTAACGGGATCTAAAACTTAGGGCAATAATATTATAGTTGGGATCGTGATATGGCCAATGCACGAAGCTACTACTCTACACCTCTCGGTAGTAAGAATGACTTTGCCTAAATTGGCGTTCTCAAGCCCTATTGGGTGTTCAATTTGTGCAAGCAATGTTGGCTCAAGTCGGGTATTACTATCTCGTAGGTTTAACCCTTTAATTGGGGCTATCAATCTCTTGAATATACCTCAATTCCTTGTTAGCCTGATTTTCCTAGACTTAAGCTCCTTTTCTTAAGAAGAGCGTAAGTAAAAAAAGGCACAAATTAGTGTTTGCAACTACTAATTCAATATAGAAAGCATAAATCAGGCCAAATATCAATCACCCATAAACATCTAAGCCCTAAAATAAAAGACCCATTAAATACCCAAAATTGGCTCATTAATCCACAACCCTAGCTAATGGGTTTAGCTACTCATAATTGAAGAATAAATCATAGATTGAGATGAAGAATAATCCATAAATTATAATTAAAAGATAAGAAACTAAGATTAATTGCTAAACTAGCTACAAAATTACTCCAAATAGGTAAAAGTCGTCGTTCACATGCTCAACTATAGATAAGATGACCTAAAAATCTGAAAAAGTAGTATTTATACACAACTAAATTTTTCGGACAAAAATACCACTGACGGAGGTACCGCGGACCGCGGTAAATGGATTGCTGTAGGGGTGAGGCTACCGCGGCCGCGGTAAATCAATCGCGGACCGTGGTCTTCAGCTTTTGCTCAGACTCCAGGCTATGTGAATCTCCTCTCTGCAGACCGCGGTAAAAGGACTGTTATCGCGGTAGGGGTACCACGGTCACATAAAATCACCACATACAGTAATGACTGAAAAATCCTCAGATGTCATCTCTCTGAATCTTGCCACCGCAGACTGCGATAAAATGATTGCGGTCGCCGTGGGTCTTCTGAGCATTGGATTTTCCGTTGTAGTGCTGCTTTGACTTGGCTTTGCACTTGTGCACGTTTCACTCCTTTTTGAGCTGGTTATGACATCCTTGACTCCTTTTTACCGCACACTGCAAACGAGCACAACAAATTAGCTTTTGGGAATATTTATACACATTTTAGTCCAAAACTCAAGCAAAAAGGAGCATAAAATATAGTAGAATCCTTAGTTATCAAGGACCCAGAGGTCGGTTATCCAGGTGAAGTGTGAAACGCTTCTTGCTCGACCTCGGGCAATATTTGTGCACTGAAGTCGGTAACGAAATTCGCAAGCACTTGCGACTTTATTGAAGTTCGCGGTTGATATATATTGTGCTTTTTCAATTCTATGGCCCATTTGGCCAATTTACCCGATAATTCGGGTTTGTGCAGGATGCTCCTAAGAAAAGAAGTTGTCACCACCTTTATAGGGTGGCTTGATAATATGGTCTAAGCTTTCGTGAAGCTATGACTAATGCCAGAGCTAATTTTTCAAGGTCAGGGTACCTTGTTTCCGCATCAATTAAGGTTTTGCTAATTTAGTAAATTGGAGATTGCGTACCTTTGTTGTTGCGGACTAGAACTGCACTTACTACGACTTCGGAGACAACTAGATTAGGAGGCAATTGATCTGGATACCCCTTGGCGAGTAATGGCGGTGAGGACAAGTATGCTTTCAGTTTTCTTAGGGAGTCGACACATTCTGAATTCTATTGAAGTTTGTTGTCCTTCTTTAATACATTAAAAAAATTATGGCATCTATCTAATGACCGTGAGATGAACCTCGACAGGGCGGCTATCCGTCTTGTCAATTTTAGTACCTGCTTTTTGCAGGTCAATATTTCTAGTACTCCTTCGATGGATTTAATCTGATCTGGTTTGAACTCGATGCCTTTTTGCAATACCAGAAAACCGAGGAATTTGCCCGAGGTTACGCTAAATGTGCATCTTTCTGGGTTTAGTTTCATATTGTACCACCTTAATATGTCAAAGTCTTCCTTCAGATGATCGATATGATCTTCTTTCCTTTTCGACTTAACCAGCATGTCGTTGATGCAGACTTCTATTATTTTTCCAAGTTGGTCTTTGAACATCTTGGTGACCAACCTCTGGTACGTCGCCACTACATTCTTTATTCTGAATGGCATGACCTTATAGCAATACGTTCCTTGGTGATGGAAGTGGTTTTCTCCTAGTCTTCTTCCTCATGAGGATCTGGTTGTAACCCGAGTAAGCATCTAAGAAGCTTAGCAACTCGTGTCCTGCTGTTACGTCGATGAGCTAGTCGATAGGTGGTAATGGAAAGGAGTCTTTTGGGCATGCCTTGTTTAGGTCTGTGAAATCTACACACATACTCCACTTTCCATTTTTCTTCTTTACCATGACCACATTGGCAACCCACGAGATATTTTGACTCTCGGATGGAGCTATTTTCGAGAAACTTATCGACTTCTTTATTGTCGGCTTCATTGATTACGGCATTGAACTTCCTCCTTATTTACCGCACTAGCGGGTGGAGGGGGTCAACATTCAGTTTGTACGGTAGCAATGTCTTTCGGGATACCTGGCATATCTGTATGGGAGAAGGTAAATAGATCAGCATTATCAGTCAAGAATTTACGAAACTTACCTGGTTCCGAGAGGTTGTGCCCGACATAATCCTTTTTTGTGCTATCAGTGATGTCTAGTAGGATGGGATCAAAATCCTCTATTGTCTACTCAGATTCTTCCATGATATCGGGGTCCTTGATAATGTCTGTCTGTATGTCAAGTTTGGTTCCCGACATGGCTGATTGTTATGCTTTCGCCTTTGACCCTTTTGGTTGTTGGGTCCGGGCGCAATCTTGGGTGATGAGATAGCATTCCTGTGTAATGCGTTGCTCGCCCCGGATGCTAAATAC
>MU684419.1:0-30493 GCA_026770625.1 Nicotiana glauca
ATCTGTTGATAAAATTCCTGAAAGGGAGCATGTTCCGATGCCCAAGATAGCTTCTGCATCAGTCATGGTTGCTACGGAGATGTTAAAAAAATGGGTTTCTCCCTGGGAAAGGGTTGGGAGTTGCACTACAGGGAATCACACAGCCAGTATCTCTTCCAGGAATCATTGACACCTTTGGGTTGGGCTTTAAACCGACCATTGCTGATATAAAGAGAGCCCGAAAACTGAAAAAGAAAGGTTGGACCCTCACTAAGCCTATCCCCAAACTCTCCTATTCATTCGTCAGGCCTGGTACAAAGAGGCGTCCGAGGACGATCATGCCCAACTTAGCAGATATAAGCCAGACAAGGAGCTGCTTGAAAGATTTGAAAAGCTATTTGAAGAAGTGAATATGGTAGAAGCGGCTGAGGGCATAAGTAAAATGGATGTCCAATTTGTTGGATCCAGAGCCAAGTTGAATAACTGGGAAGCTACTCCTCTTCCAACTAGAAGGGAGTTGTGGTAGTTAGCTTTTGTTTTTACTTTTAAATCTGTTTTATTTCAAGGTTATACAGATTTCTATGTTCCATCCAATCGGATGTGTCAAACCTTGTTATCTTTTCGAATTCTAATGAAATGCAATTTCTTTCTCCCTCCATTCCTAATAGCCTTATTTTATTTTCTTGTACAGTCCATTTTATGCTGATTTCAATGATGTGTCATGCATGAGGAATTCCCGGCCTAGTCTTGATAATCAAATAGTAATACAAGAAATCGAATATGATAATAAGGTGGAGTATGATAATGAGAAGCTTTGGAAGAAATTAGTAAAGAGTTGAGTCAATATGAGGAAAAATCCAAACCAAACTTGAATGAGACAGAAGCCATTAATCTGGGGGATCAGGAAAATGTTCGGGAAACAAAAATAAGTGTTCATTTGGAAGCCTCACTCAGGGAAGAGTTGATCGAGTTGTTGTTTGAATATAAGGATATCTTTGCATGGTCGTACGATGATATGCCGGGACTGAGTACTGATCTGGTAGTCCACAAATTGCCTACTTATTCGGAATGCCCGCCTGTCAAGCAGAAGTTGAGAAAATTCAAGACAGATATCAGTGTGAAAATGAAAGAACAAGTCAACAAGCAGTTTGAGGCAAAAGTTATACGGGTTACCAAATATCCCACCTGGTTAGCCAATATTGTGCCCGGTCCAAAGAAAGATGGAAAGACCAGGGTATGCGTGGATTATCGGGATCTTAACAAGGCAAGTCCAAAGGACAATTTTCCATTGCCAAACATCCACATACTAATTGATAACTGTGCTAAACATGAGATCGGCTCTTTTGTGGATTGTTCTGCTGGTTACCACCAGATTCTGATGGAAGAAGAAGATGCTGAAAAGACGGTATTTATCACACCTTGGGGAACATACTGCTACAGGGTAATGCCATTCGGATTGAAAAATGCCGGGGCAACGTATATGAGGGCGATGACCACCATGTTCCATGATATGATACATCGGGAGATTTGGGGCGAACTTGACTTTAGCTTCAGCTTGATGAGGAAGGACGCGTTTCAATACCAGCTGACCCACTTCGAATTTTTGAGGGCGTACCTTCTTGTTGTATGCTCTTGACATTCTCTTCTGATACAATTGACCATGACATACTGAAGCCAATCTTTTCTCATCAATCAAACTCAACTGCTCTAGCCGGGTTTTGACCCAGTTATCATCATCAATTTCAGCTTTTGCAACGATTCGAAGGGATAGAATCTCAACTTCCGTAGGTATAACTACCTCAGTTCTATCTACCAGCAGATAAGGAGTTGTACCTATTGAAGTGCGAATAGTAGTGCAATAACCCAGTTAGGCAAAAGGCAACTTTCCATGCCATTGCCTAGAACCTTGCACCATTTTACGAAGTATCTTTTTTATGTTCTTGTTAGCAGCCTCAACAGCTCCATTTGCCTTGGGGCGATACGGAGTGGAGTTCCGATGCATGATCTTGAATTATTGGCATACCTCTTTCATCAAATGACTGTTGAGATTAGCAGCATTGTCTGTGATGATCACCTTGGGAATTTCGAACCGACAAATGATATTTGAATGAACAAAATACAACACTGCCTTCTTGGTCACGAAGTTGAAAGTTACAGCTTCAACCCACTTGGTAAAGTAATA
Organism: Nicotiana glauca; assembly: GCA_026770625.1. Classification (NCBI taxonomy): domain Eukaryota; kingdom Viridiplantae; phylum Streptophyta; class Magnoliopsida; order Solanales; family Solanaceae; genus Nicotiana; species Nicotiana glauca. Next base: position 2,162 of record MU684419.1, read on the forward strand.
AATGGTCACCAGAATAAACTTATGCCCATTCAATATTGCCGGCTCTATTGGTTCAATGACATCCATGACCCAAGAAACAAATGGTCAAGTTACGGACATTGTATGCAACTCAGATGACGGGGAATGAATCAAATAATTGTGATCCTCGCATTGATGACATTTGCGAACAAAGCTGATGCAATCTCATTACATGGTGAGCCAATAATAACCTACTCGAAGTATTTTCTTTGCCAACACATACCCATTCATATGCGGCCCGCAAACTCCAGAATGCATTTTGGCCATGATAGTTGAAGCTTCATTAGCATCTATACACCTTAGCAGTCCCAAATCTGGAGTCCTCTTGTACAAGATTCCCCCACGCAAGAAAAATCCATAAGATAGATGCCGGATGGTTCTCCTTTGATCACCTGTGGATTGTAATGGATATACCCCTGACTTTATGTATTCCTTGATATCATGGAACCAAGGCTCACCATCAAGTTCCAGTTCAACCATATTATAATACGCATGTTGATCATAAACTTGGATATGCACGGGGTCGACATAAGCCTTGTCCGGATAATGTAACATTAATGACAGAGTAGCCAAAGCATCGTCAATCTCATTATGAATCCTGGGAATATATCTAAATTCAATCAACATGAATCGTTAGGAAAATAATGGTCAACCTCGTCAGCACACATGACTTCTTCATTAGGAAAATAAGTCTTCAATGGCTCATATTCTTCATCCACCAGATTCTCGGCCAAGTGCTCATCCAAGGCTTGAGGTTTCATCGCGGTCCAAATCACATAGATAATGTCAAACTCTGTGAGTAAAATCTTCCACTTTGCAAGTCTTCCTATGTGTTTAGGCTTCTGAAAGATATACTTTAGAGGATCCATGCGAGAAATGAGGTAAGTAGTGTAGGACAAAATATAATGCTTCAACTTTTGTGCCACCCAAGTCAGGGCGCAACATGTCTTCTCAAGCAGAGTGTACTTAACCTCATAGGGAGTGAACTTCTTACTGAGATAATACATTGCTTGCTCCTTCTTTCATGTGATGTCATGTTGACCCAATACACAACCAAAAGAATTATCCAAGATAGTCAAATAGAGAATTAAAGGTCTCCCAAGATCTGGTGGGACCAACACAAGTGGGTTTGACATGTACCTATTAATATTATCAAATTCTTATTAACACTCATCAGTCCACTTGACTGCATCATTCTTCTTCAGCGGCTTAAAGATGGGTTCAAAGGTTGTCGTGAGCTGAGCAATAAACCTGCTAATGTAATTTAACCTTCCAAGCAGGCTCATCACCTCTATTTTGTTCTTGGGAAGTGGTAGCTCTTGAATGACTTTGATCTTTGATGGATCCGACTCGATACCACATCGACTGACCACAAATCCCAGCAGTTTTCCAGACGGGACACCAAATGCATATTTTGCTAGATTGAGCTTCCATAATGGTCAAACCGGCTTCTCATAATGGTCAATTTGGCTTCTCATAATGGTCAACATCTTCAGCACACATGACTTCTTCATCAGGAAATTAAGTCTTCAATGGCTCATATTTTTCATCCACAGGATTCTCGGCCAAGTGGTCATCCATGGCTTGGGCTTTCATCGCGGTCCAAGTCACATAGATGATGTAAAACTCTTTGAGGAAAACCTTCCACTTTAAAATTCTTCCTATGTGCTTAGGATTCTGAAAGATATAATTTAGAGGATCCATGCGAGAAATGAGGTAAGTAGTGTAGGACGAAAGATAATGCTTCAACTTTAGTGGCACCCAAGTCAGGGCGCAACATGTCTTCTCAAGCAGAGTGTACTTAACCTCATAGGGAGTGAACTTCTTACTGATATAATAGATTGCTTGCTCCTTCTTTCTCGTGATGTCATGTTGACCTAATACACAACTAAAAGAATTATCCAAGACAGTCAAATAGAGAATTAAAGGTCTCCCAAGCTCTGGTGGGACCAACAAAGGTGGGTTTGACATGTACCTATTAATATTATTAAATGCTTCTTAACACTCGTCAGTCCACTTGACTGCAACATTCTTCTTTAGAGGCTTAAAGGTGGGTTCACAGGTTGTCGTGAGCTGAGAAATAAACCTGCTAATGTAATTTAACCTTCCAAACAGGCTCATCAACTATATTTTATTCTTGGGTGGTGGTAGCTCTTGAATGACTTTGATCTTTGATGGATCCGACTCGATACCGCATCGACTGACCACGAATCCCAGTAGTTTCCCAGACGGGACACCAAATGCACATTTTGCTGGATTGAGTTTGAGGTTATACTTGCGGAGCCTTTGGAAAAACTTCCTTAAATCCTTGACATGGTCAAACTGATTCTTTGACTTTATGATCACATCATCTACATAAACCTCAATCTCCTTGGGTATTATGTCATGAAATATGGTGGTCATCGCCCTCATGTAAGTTTCCCCAGCGTTTTTCAAACCAAATGGCATTACCCGGTAGCAGTATGTTCCCCATGGTGTGATGAATGTTGTCTTTTAAGCATCTTCCTCATCCATCAAGATCTGGTGATATCTCGCGTAGCAATCCACAAAAGACCCAATCTCATGCTTGGCACAATTATCGATCAGAATGTGAATGTTTGGCAACGGGAAATCATCCTTTGGGCTTGCTTTGTTAAGATCACGGTAATCAACACATACATTGGTCTTAACATCTTTCTTTGGTACTAGCACAATGTTAGCTAACTAAGTGGGATATCGAGTGACCCGAATAACCTTTGCACCAATCTACTTCGTGATTTCTTCTTTGATTTTAACGCTCATGTCAGTCTTGAAATTTCGTAGCTTTTTCTTGACATGAGGGAATGTTGGGTCAGTTGGCAATTTATGAACTACCAAATCAGTGTTTAAGCCCGGTATATCATCATAAGACCATGCAAAGACATCTTTGTACTCAAACAATATTTTGATTATTTCGTCCTTAACTTGTGGTTTTAGATGCACATTTATCTTGGTTTCCCTGACATTATCCTGGTCCCCTAAATTGATTGCTTCAGTTTTTCTTAGATTAGGCTTTGGTTTTTCTTCAAATTGTTTTAGCTCTGTACTGATTTCCTCAAATTCTGCTTCTTCATCATATTCTATTTTATCATCATACTCTACTTCTTGGATTACTATTTCAGAATTAAATTGGCCTTTAAGACTTGGCTGAAAATTCTTCATGCATGTCATGTTATTACAACTAGCATAAAAAGAACTGTACAAAACAAAAACAAAACAAAACACCATTACAAATAATTGAAAACGAAATATTGCATTTCTTTGAAAATAAAAGGAGAGAAGGGTTTGAACATCAAAACAAGTAAAAACCAAAAATCTGGATTACAACCCTGGAATAACCCAGATAACGAAAAAGAAAACAAAGTAGACTACCAAAACTCCTTCGTGGTGGGGAGACGAGTAACTTTCAATTTTCTAAGTTTCATTTTTTGGGCCAACGAGCTGCACATATGCTTTACTAGAACCTTCGCCAACTTCTAACATATTGACCTCAACGAACAGACTCTGGAAACTCTTGATCAGCTCTTCATCAACATCGGCCACAGGTTTTTGCACCGATGAGGTTGGAGGTTTTTCGGCCATGGCTTGACAAAAGACTTAGAGATGTGCGGGACAGGCTTGAGGAGTGACCATACCTTATGTTTCAGGTTTTTAACCCTTTTCACGTCCTTCTCTATGGGCATGAATCCCAAACCAAATGTACCAGGATTTCTACTAAGGCACACTGGATACACAATACTCTGTAGAGATGAGCCCAAACCTTTGCCCGACACAAAGCCATTCTTCAACATATTATTCGCTACCATGACAACCGCGGAGGATAGCTTAGGACTCTAAATGCATTTTCCTTCAAGAATCTTCTCAACAGACACCGTTTCGAAAGTTTGATAGACCCAAGGTCCCTTATCATCTTCAGCTTCAATAAACTGAACAATTGTGTCATTACAAGCTGATAAGTCCTCATCATCGCACACAACTATTTCCTGCTTGTCCTATTCGAACTTCAACATTTGGTGAAGAGAAGACATGACTCCTTTAGCAGTATGTATCCAGGTCCTGCCCAACAACAAATTGTAGGAGACAGCCACATCTAACACTTGGAATTCCATGGTGAACTCAAATGGCCCTATCGACAATTCCAGTATTATATCTCCAACCGAATCTTTACCTCCCTTATCAAAGCCTTGAACACACACTGCTCATGTGGATTATTTTGGTGCCGATCTTCAATTTTTACAGAGTAGAGAGGGGACAAATATTCTCACTAAAGCCATTGTCAACCAAAAACCTTGAGACAACAGAATCTTCGCACTTCACCGTGAGATAAAGAGCTCGGTTGTGTTTTGTACCCTCCATAGGAAGTTCATCGTATGAGAAAGTTATCTTGTTTACTTCGAAGATCTTGCTAGATATATTTTCCAAGTGATTCACTATGATATTATTAGTAACATGTGCCTAATTCAAAATCTTCATCAAGACCCTGCAATGTTCATCTGAATGTATTAGCAAAGACAAAAGAGAAATCTGAGCTAGTGTTTTCCTTAACTGCTCCACAATAGAATAATCCTATGTTTTCATCTTTTTCAGAAACTCCTCAGCCTCTTCTTTGCTGACCAATATCTTTACTGGATTTTGGCTATCGTTGAATGGCTTGCCTTTCCTTAATTCTTCTGGGGTAAAACATCTCCCAGAACGAGTCAATACTTCAGTTTCATTAACTTTTTCCTCTATTTCTTTTCCTTTGTATGTCACTATCACTTGTTTGTAATTCCACGGAACAACCTTCGCATCAACCACTAGCAGCTGGGTCACTAGTTTAATGATGATAGGGATAATAGGAGCCCCCTTCACAACTATGACAGGCTTACTTAGAATCCCTGGCACTACCACCTTTCAACTTTCCGGACCTTCCCAAATATCTTTCGAAGGCCCTTTCACGACCAACAACGGTGGCTTCAAATTGAGCGAGCTCAACTTTTCTATCGCTTCTTCAACTATCAGGGGAGTTGCTTTTGTTGAGTCTGGAGCTTTAGCCAAATTACCTCCCTGGCCCGAATCATCATAACGGACTTAGAAGACTTCTTGGGCTCCCTATCCTTATGAACTATTTCAATCATATGCATCTTTGCATGGGCTGGCAAAGGGTTTTGGTTGATGTTCGGCGTGTCTGGGTTTTGGATTACAATTTGGTTTGTATCAATGAGCTCTTGGATTTCCCTTTTCAAATTCCATCACTTCTCTATGTCATTCCCTAGAGGATCTGAACAATAAGCGCATCTTAGGGAATAATCGAGGTTCTTTAGAGGGGGATTTGGTAGCTTTGACACAATCGGCCCCAAGATGTCCAACTACCTTAACCTTTGAAACATACTAGCACAAGACTCTCCAAGTGGGGTAAAAGTTTGTTTCCGTTGCTGACTCTCTCTTCTATACTTCAGCCTTGGTCAAATATTTGAACCATTAGGGATTTGGTAGGGTTGTGGAGGTGGATAGGTATTTTGTGGAGCTAGAGCATGCGATTGCGAGTAAAGAGGGGATTCAGGATATGACTGTGCATGGCGAATATGGTATTGGGGTGGCCTGGCTGAGTATTGGGGGTTTGGGAAAGTAATGTTGGGGTGGATTATATGGATCTTGGGCGTAGGTTTGAGTTCGAGGTCGAGGATGGGTGCACTGATGAGGTGAACCCCTCTGGCCATGCCATGGTCCGGAGAGAACCATAGCGGCATCTTCCTTCTTCTTCTTGCCTAGCAAGCTGCTGGTACCACTCTGGATTGCATGTGTGGTTCCTTTTATAGCAGAATAACTCATGATCTTGCTCGACTTGAGCCCCTTTTCCACCATTTCTCCCATCTTTACCACATCACTGAAAGATTTACCAATGGCTGAGATCAATTGGCCACAGAAAGTGGGCTCCAGGGCTTGAAGAAAGTATTCAACCATCTCATCTTCTTCCATCACAGGATTGACTCATTTAGCTTGCTCCCTCCATCGGAACTCATATTCTCTAAAGCTTTCACTGGGTTTATTTTCCACCTTGGTAAGAGATATGTGGTATGCAGCAATGTCTATATTGTACTGAAAGTGCTAGGCGAAGGCTTGAGCCATATCATACTAGGTGTACCACCTACTGGCGTCTTGGCGGGTGTACCATTCTAAAGCCACCCCACTCAGACTCTGGCTGAAGTATGCCGTCAGTAATTCGTCTTTTCCCCCGGCGCCTCTCATTTTACTGCAATAACCTCTTAGATGAGCTATAGGATCCCCATGTCCATCATACAAGTCAAACTTGGGCATCTTGAACCCGGCAGGCAGTTGGACATCGGAGAACAAACATAAATCCTTATAGGCCACACTCACCTGGTTTCCCAACCCTTGCATATTTCTCAATGATTGCTCCAAACTCTTTACCTACCTGAACAGCTCCTCTTACTCTGCGTTCTTGGGTGGTTTGTCAGTTTCAACATGAGGCTCAAAGTGGGGAGTGTAGGAGTAAGTATATGGGACTTTGAATGTGGGTTACAGGGCATAATATTGGGTATCTGGAGCTCGGAATGCGGGCTCACTAGATCGTTAGAGGGTAGCTTATGGAGGGGGTACAAAAATAGGAGCAGATGTCGGAGCAGGGTACGAGGTTGTTTTGGCTGGTGGAGTATGAAAAGTTTGGGCCAAAGTGTCGGGTAGTTGTGGTAAGGGGTGAAGCCTGGTGCGTGTTGTGGCAGGGTTTTCGGTATAATTGGTAGGGAACGAGGGTGGATGGTGTATCTTAATCCAGGCCTGATACATTTCCGCCATCTGATGCTTCAACCTTCGGACCTCCTCTTGTAGTTCTGATTCCGACTCAACAATGTCCTTTGGTGGGTCTACACCTCCTGTGTCTGTTTCTTTGCTAGCCATGACTGTTTTGACGCTTTGATCGGTGTTGTATGGATGGCTTGTGAGGATGCCAACAAACAAACCACCTTCCTAAAAATTGAATAAGGATAACAGAGGAATACAACACAAAACCACCATGTTAGCGTTAGGGAATTTATCATATAATAATATCACGTTATGTGCAATGCACCTAGCAACAATTAGCGGTTCTAAAATGGCTTTGAGAGTCGCAGGGTCATATGGCATCATCTTAATTTTCTCATTTCAATCCTTGCTTCTCTTTCTTTTCCTGCAAATCATTTTCTTCCCATTATTTTCTTTTGGCTTATCACCGTATTTTTTATTTTTTATTTTTTTTAACCAAAAATAATTTGATCGAACCCGATGTAGGTTGCCTACGTATCATGTCCCTCATGAATCAGACCAAGCATAATTCTGGAAAAGTGATGTAAAATAAAGTAAAATAAAATCTTTTTGGGATTTTTTCATTAAAAACTTTTCGATATTAAAATATAATGGGATGTACGATAATGAAAGACATGCAAGACTCAACTACACTACGATTGACACTTCCTGAAGGACTCAGCATCCTAGACAACACACGAAAGTAAAAGACAACATAAGACAATCTCAAAACAGCTAAATAGAATAACTCCTCAAGCTGCTCCTAAATGCGACTGTCCTAGCTGGGACAAGTCTGATGAAGGTCCGGATGGCCCTGTCAATCCTGTCAAATATATGCTCTGTATTATACCCTACAAGGACACCTCGAAGCTAGAAATAAGAATCTTGGAATGCGCACCTGCAACTGGAAGGCTGACTCTAGTAAGGTACTTACGGTGATGTCCCATGTTCTCTACCAACCCTGCCAACTGTGATCTCAATGACTGAAGTGTAGCTCAGACCCCAAATCTCAATGTTGCGTGAGACTCCTCTACCTGAGTAAATCTATCCATAAATTGTTTAAGTAATATCCGTAAGGTGTCCTCCTCATTAAATATTCCTCTAACACGTCGGGACAATGGCCTGTGACCCCCGTTGAGTAGACTGTAGCCATATGAAGTACTCATAGGTATACCCAGGTGAATATCGGTCAAGTGCTAAAGTATCCCTACCCATCTTCATTGCATGGTGCCAATAGGTCTTGATGTCCTCCCTGTGAGTCATAATGTCAAATTCCCTAATGAAGTCACGAGAATCAGGAATGTAAGGGACTTCTTTCCGCCTCCCTAACTGATGCATCACTGTACCAGGGGTGTATGGTCTAGTACACCAAAGTCCAATCAGTACCAAGAATTCTTGCAAGTGAGATCCTCCTAAGATCACGTCCAAATCAATCCAAAGGTATTACCACAAAATCTTCTCTTCAGTCAAGGATCCTAAGTAATCAATCCAAGCCTGAACTCCGAGTAGTAAGGTAAACTTATCGAACGTCATTCTATGCTTGATACACTTCACACTATCACTCAGACAATAATATATCACATCTTTCTCAAACATGGTGGCGGGATGTAAGTGTTCCATCATCCACAACTGCAACAACAAGTTACTTCCCTCAAAGAACCTCCCACCTTCTCTAATTCTGGTCAAAGCACGATAGATCATTGCCAAAATTGTACGAACCAAGGAGACCTTACTACTGTGTTTATCATGGAAAAGTGCAAACACTATTGACCCCAGATGTGTGCTAATATGTCTACCCTCCAAAGTAAATACTAGGAGACCCAACAATGCAATAGCGAAGACCATAGGACGCCTCTTCTTCCAAGAATCATATTATATAAGAAAATTCATCTACGAAGGTCTCATACCCAGTAGGACGAGCAAACCTCTCAAATAAAAAGTCCAAATGTACCTAAGATTGATCTAGACATCCCGTGTGATTTTCTAAATCCATCCCTATGATCTTAAAGAACTTGGTTCTTGAATGAGCCCTTGTGTAAATCAAATCCTTGTCTAGGTATGGCAGGCAAATTAACCTAGCTATCTAAGCTAAGGTGGGTGTCATCTCAAGATCCCCAAACTTGAATATCATTCCCCGTGGGTCCCAAAATGTCAATATTGCTTCTACAAGGTCAGGCGGGGGGTGATGTCCATCAAATAAATAAGAGTCCCTAATTTACCCATCAGATCACGCTACTCAAGTAATGTGAACATGTTCCACCATTTTACTAACCTTCTAGGGATTTTAACCACCATTGATACCTGAATGGGGAAAACATGGTTAATGACTCAAGATATTATGTGACACCACAACATTTCTTAGGGGACGATTGAGCTATTTTTGTAAAATGGCCTGAGGGGCCGAAAGTGGCTAAAAGTGCAAACTCAACAATGGTGACCTCAAAGACATGGAAATACCTCCCTAAGGCTTATATAAATTCAAACTCCCAATAATCATGGCCCAAAATTAATTTTCAGAAATGACCCATTTTGCAAAAACAACAGATATGGCCAGAAGTGGCTAAAGATGCAAACTCAATAAGGATGGACCTTAAAGTAATATGATACCTAGTTATGGACTCAGATCTTAAGAAATGGTTTATTGAACCACCTTCGCGAAAATGACCCCATTTTGCAAGAATGGCCGATGTGGCCAAAAGTGGCTAGACATGCAAGATTTAGCTAAGACCCCGCAAAGCCAAGAACCTAGGACTTACTAGGAAGACTGGACCCTATGTGGGCTACCTACGTATCCCGCCCCGAAATAAGAGAATCAGGTATGCATAGTTGGGGAAGATCGGACATGGGAGAAAGCTCTTTTTACAAAAATGCAACTAATTTGGAAAAACTATTTTTTTTGTCTTTTTGAAAAATGATGGGAAATGTAAAATCTTTTTGATTTTCTTTTTCTCTTCTTTTTGATTTTTGGAAAACTATGAAAGAAAAATGTGAGTGGGCCCTGCTTGCTTCATTTTGTATTTCACCCTCAAATATCCTTGGTCTGCTAAATGGCCCTTTGGCCCTTTTGCCCTTAAAGAGATGCAACATATATCACATAGGGATGATTAAATGTCTTTTTGGGCCATAGGCCTATTTTGACATAATTTGGATAAGCCTCCTACAATGGGACACGGTGCCTGAGATCGAACCCTGCTAGATTTAAATGATATGATGTACATAAGCATGACCTAAAGGCTGACCTACGGTTTGGGTTCACTAGACAAGGCAATTCGGGGCGGCACATGGTCGATGGCTGCTCCTCTAGCTGTCTGCCTACTTCACGCTCTCACTCCACCCCCTAAAGACATGGGTGACTCACAAAAAGGTCGTGTATGAACGTACTCCGGAAGACTTGTTGCAGAAAGAAGACTTGGGGTCATGCAAAATGATGATAATTTATAAAGCAGTAACATAAAGGAAAAATTGTAAAAAAAATAAGCAACTAGAAAATAAAACGACATAAACAAAATAAAAATCAAATGAAGCAGACAAAATACATAAAAACCTCAACCAAAAATCCTAAAAAACCAACAAGATCAAGTACTAGCTCGAACCTGCAAGTTTCCAACAGAGTTGCCAGAGCTGTCATGCCCTTTTTTTACCAACTTCACTTAACACTCTTAAAAAATATAAAAAGATTTTTGTAAATGTCACGACCCGGGTTTTCCACCCTCGGGAGTCGTGATGGCACCTACTCGTAGAAGCTAGGCAAGCCAAATTTAATTAATTTTTGCTTAAAAAAATATGATTTCCCATGTTTAACAATTTAAGACAACAATATTAAACAACGAAATTAAATAATAGTGGAAGTCCTAGTTTTAGAAACTGAATAAAAATACGATATAGTCAATATAATCCTCTACCAAAAACTCGTGTCACAATACTCACGAACTTCTAAGAAATACTAAATACAAATGTATGAATGAACACATCAGTTGTTTACCTTGAATACAAAGAGGCAACAGACTAAAAAGAGAGAATAAGGGAGACGCCGGGCCTGCGGACGCCTGCAAGGCTAAATCAGGTCTCGCTGGACTGAAGGCCTGCTTCCGTACTAATACTGCTGCTGCTCAAAACCTGGACCTGTGCAAATAGCACAGAGTGTAGCATCAGCACAACCGACCCCATGTGCTAGTAAGTGTCTAGCCTAACCCCAGCAAAGTAGTGACGAGGCTAGACTGGACTACCATATAAACCTGTTCAATTATATGTATATAAACAGCAGAATTGAAAATACAAGACAAGTAAACGATATGGGAGGGGGAGCATGCTGTGGGGAGATAACAATATTAATAGTAAATTCAGAATAACAATCTAAGGATAGCTTGGAATTTACAGCGGACAGGAACCAAATACCCAAATAAACACACTTGTATCATTAATTGTTGCGGCGCGTAATCCGATCCCAATATATAACAACACTGTTGCGGCATGCAACCCGATCCATATAATTTAACATTGTTGTGGCGCGCAACCCGATCCACAAATATCATTCAATGCACGGCATCACCCTTCGTGCTTTAACACTCTTCCTCACCCAATCAACAATCACAAACAAGGGCAAGGGAAATAATAATACAAGAATGGAAGCCCCGACAAGGATACACAAACAAACAAATAAAAACCCGGCAAGGGTACTACATCAATAACCACAACGTCCCGACAAGGGAATAAATCATTAACTCTTCTCTTTCTTTCACTTTCATCTCGTATTTCACATTATCACTTGAGCCCAAGCTCCAAGGAGTTACTTATCTTATACACCTTCACAATTTGTATTTCGATCCTATCCAATGCTCCCCGAAGTTCCAAGATCACTATTTCTATCACAAGGCCCTTACAATATATAGAAGTCATTAAGCATGGAAGGCATAACAACAACCAAACTATCTGCAAATAAGGACTCACGGTCATGCTAGACACCAATGTATAGATACTCGTCACCATGCCTATACATCGTACTCGATCAATTAGCAAGTAGCAAACACGACTCAACTCCTATTCCCTGAAGCTAGGGTTAAACCAAACAGTTACCTCAACTTCCACTGCCAAATAAATCCACAACAACCGCTTTCCCTCTCGAATTCGGCTCCAACTCAATCAAATCTATACAATAATGACTTCATAATATCAATGTATGCTAAACAAATCAAACCCAATGCTTAATTATAGGTTTCCAAGCTTTCTTCCCAAAAATTCCAAAATCACCCCCGGGCCTGCTTGATCAAAACATAAGGTTCGGACCAAAATCAAATCCCCCATTCAGCCACGATCCCGAATATATAATTTTTTTACAAATTTGACCCCAAAACGAGGTCTAAATCAAGAAAATATAGAAAACCCTAACTCTACCCATTTCCCCCAATTTCTACCCTAAATTACATGATTTAAGCTTAGGAATTCAATAAATAATGATGAAAAATGAAGAAAACGAGTTGGGATTTACTAACCTAAGTGTTCTTGATGAAAAGAAGCTTCAATGAATGCCTAAGGACCTTGGAGAAGGAGGGGTTCGAGTATTTTTTGTAAAAATCCCGTAGCTGTGAAATTTTAAAAATATAACTGGGAAAAATTGCTCTATGCGATCGTGGGAAAGGGGCTGCGATCGCATAGGGCAAAGGGAAGTTGATCATTGCGATCGCATTTGGGGTATTGCGAACGCATAGAAGAAACGAGGTTGAAATTCCCAGGTTTGGTTTAATGCTTTGTAATCGCGGGAGAAAGGATGCGTTCACACTGAAGGAACTTGGTCAAGCTATGCGATCGCGGGTGAGTCTATGCGACTGCATAGAACAAATACGGGCACCTGGAGGTTTACTCTACGCGATCGCGGAGTTACCTATGCGATCACATAGGACTGAATACCAGAACAACTGAACTGAAACTTCTGCAATTTTTCCTAAGGTCAAAATCATCCGGAAACACATTCGAATCACACCCGAGCACTCGAGGCTCCTAATCAATCACATGAACTAACTCAACGACATCATACGAACTTAATCGTGCGATCAAATCGCCAAAATAACATAAAAACAATGAATCAAACCACAAAATCAATAGCTTTTTCTTCAAACTTCATAAACTTTCAAATTCAGAGTTTTAAATCTGAAACACATCAAAGGACCAACCAAACTTTACAGAAATATCTTAAATCACATATAAAACTTGTACTGTGTGTCAGAACCAAAATATGGGTCTGATACCAACACGTCCTAATCAACTTTCATTTCAATTTTTCTTAATAATTTCAGAAAAACAAATTTTACTCAAAAATTCATTTCTCGGGCTTGGAACCTCGGAATTCGATTCGGGGCATACGCTCGAGTCCCATATTTTTCTGCGGACCCTCCGGGACCGTCAAATTACAAGTGCGAGTCCATTTACCCAAAATGTTAACCGAAATGAAATTTAGTCATACTAATAGCAAATTTTAGCATTTTTCACATAATTTCACATTTAGGCTTTCCGGCTACCCGCCCGAACTGCACATGCAAATCGAGGAAACCTAAAATGAGGTTTTCAAGGCCTTGGAAGCACGAAATAAATAAGAAAATAGGTAATGACCCTTTGGTTCGTCACATTCTCCACCTCTAAAATAACCGTTCGTCCTCAAACGGACAAAAGACGAAGTACCTGAGTCGGGGAAAAGATGGGAATAACGGCTCCGCATAACTTACTGTTGTAACACATTCCATTATCCATTTGATGAACTTTTCAGGAAATCTTAGTCCCTCCATCACTTGTACCAAATACACCCATTCTACTAAATCATATGCCTTTTGTAAATCAACCTTTATCATACATCTAAGAAACATATGTTTTCTTGTGTATGCCTTCACCAATTCATGGGACAATATTTTGTTATCTGATATCTTTCTCCCGGGAATATATTCAGCTTGAGCATCACTAATAATGGTGGATATAACTCTATGTTATCTAGCAATCAACACTTCACGGATAAGCTTATACATCGCTAAAAAAACACAATAGGTCTATATTCCTTTATTGTAACAGGATTTATAGTTTTTGGCAGCAAAGTAATTCTTGTGCAATTAATAGGAAAATACATAGTACCCTTATCGAAGAACTCTAATATTGCATCACACACATCCTTCTTAATTAGCGGTTATGCTTTCTTATGGAATACTACATTGAATCCATCGATCCCTGGTGCTTTGTCATTCCTTGTTGAAGTCAATCCAACACTTATTTCTTTTTCTGTCACTTCTTTGCATAGATCAAGTTGTTGTTGGTGATTTAGGGTTGGTACTCTTTTCATAACTTCTCTATCTACTGCCGGTAAAGAATAAGCTGCTGAACCCATTAATGATTTATAGAAATTTACAATATCCTCATTAATATCTGTTAGTTCTGCCAATTTTTCCCTTGTTAATGCAGTTGTAACGATCTGGCCGATCATTTTGAGAGTATTAGCCCCGATTCCCTAAATAATGTTCCCTCTGCTTCATTTTAAGCTTATGTGACTTGCTTGGAGAATTTATTTTTGGTTTTGAAGTGAATTAGGATAGTTAGTCCCTGAAACAGAATCTTAATTTCTAGGATTTTGAATGTAACTAAAATTGGGTGAAGACGACTCTGGAATAGAGTGTCGTCAGTTTTATTAGCTCCGTTAGGTGATTTTGGACTTTGGAGCGTATTCGAATTGTGAATTGGAAGTCCGTAGTTGAATTAGGCTTGAAATGACAAAAGTTGGATTTTTGGAAAGTTCGACCAGGATTGAAATTTTTGATATCAGTATCGGATTTAGATTCAAAAAGTTAGAGTAGGTTCATAATGTCAAATGTAACTTGCGTGCAAAATTTAAGGTCAATCAGACGTGTTTTGATAGGCTTCAGAATCAGTTGTAGAAGCTTGAAGTTTCAATGTTCATTAACCTTGAATTGGGGTGGGATTCATGATTTTAGCATTGTTTAATGCTATTTGGAGGCTCAACTAACTTTGTATAATGTTTTAAGACTTGTTGGTAGGTTTAGTTGAGGTCCCGGGGGCCTCGGGTGGATATCAAATGGTTAACAAATTAGGAATTGATTATGCAAGATGGGTGAAGTTCAGTTATCTGGTGCATCGGGTTTCCTTCTATGCGTTCCTGAAGGCGTTCCCGCGTTCTCGTATAGGAGTTTGATGTCACTGGGATTTCCCCCTTCGTGTTAATGATGGAGTTCCCGTATTCATGAGGCACTACACTTTTGGTCTACACGTTCATGATAGGGTCCTCGCATTTACGTAGATGAGCAGGTCCGTTGGGTCACCAGGCTTTTAGCCTATGTGATCGCGTAGAGAAGAACACATTCGCGAAGGATCAGGAAGCTGAAGCTCTGCCTTCGCATTTGTGGTTTTGCGTTCGCGTAGGTCATTTTTTTGACTGTGACTTATTGTTTTTCAAGATCATGATGATGGTCCCGCGATCGCGATGCATTACACCTGGACAAATTTAAACATTTCAAAACCAAGGGTTTGCCATTTTCTGCATAATTTGAGATAGAGAGGTCGGATTGAGGTGAGATTTAGAGGGATTTTTTGAAGAAAATTTTGGTTAAGGATTCTACACTTGTTTTTGATTAATTTCCACTAATACATCATTAATTTCATCTTTTAATTAAGGTTTTGGTTTAAAAACTTTGGGGAAAAGGTTGGAAATTTCTTAAATAAAATTTTGGGGTTTAGGTCGAAAAGTCCAGAAAAATGCATTCTTATTGACTGATAGAGCTTGACTTGAGGTAAGTAGCTTGCCTAACCTTGTGTGGGGAAAACCCCCTTAGGATTTGGTATTATTGTGATAATCTATTATGTATGAGTGCAGTGTACGCGAGGTGATGAATGAGTACACGGGTTACCAGGTTCTAGAGGTCATACTGGTGCAACCGATAGCCCTAGTTTGGCTCGAGGGTAGGGCAATAGTTTTTGAGAAGGATCAGCCCAGGCTCGAGAGGTACAAAAATTACTATCCGCCTACTTTCAGTGGCTCGACGTTAAAGGATGCCCATGGTTTTCTTGAGGA
Organism: Nicotiana glauca; assembly: GCA_026770625.1. NCBI lineage: Eukaryota > Viridiplantae > Streptophyta > Magnoliopsida > Solanales > Solanaceae > Nicotiana > Nicotiana glauca. The sequence continues at coordinate 18,036 of MU684419.1, forward strand.
GTGTCACTGTATTATTCATACTATAGGTGTAGCAGAGTAGAGTGGGGTTTTTTTTCACTATGTTCCATCTTAGAGGATCGGCCTATTAGTAGTGCCGTGCTTATGAGTTGGGTAGTCCCGCCGAGGTAGCTTCGCTCACTTGGACTCAGTTCTCGGATATGTTCTTCAGGTAATATGTTCCTCATAGTCTTAGAGATGTATGGTGCACGAATTTTGAGCAGTTGTGTCTGGGTTCCATGACCATGCAGATTATGCGGCTCGGTTTAGTGATTTGGCTAGGCATGCACCAACCTTGGTTTCTATAGTTCGAGAGAGGATCTGTCGATTTATCGAGGGGCTTAACCCAATGCCAAACTTAGTATGGCCCGAGAGTTGGAGATGGATATTACATACCAGCAGATTGTGGGAATTTCTAGGAGGTTGGAGGGTATGCTGACTCGAGAGACAGAGGAGAGAGAGGTCAAGAGGTCTCGAATGTCTGGAACTTATAATAGCACTCGTTCCTGAGCGGTATCTTGTCAAGGTAGGGGCTATGTAAGTCGTACTATTCATTCAGCACTTCTAGCTGCTAGTGGTATTCCGGCCCCTCCTAGGCCCCATGATCCTTATTATGTGCCATCATTCTCTAGTGCACCTTCTGTAGGGGGTGCTTTCATCAGTCAGTCCAGTTGACTTGACCCGAGCCAGCCACATCATCCAGGCCCTTCGTGATCTTCTTTTGAGTGACAACATTCTCCATATGGTGAGGGATTTCCCCAGACTTAGGAGCGGTGAACCTCCACAGACTACCTAGGTACCGCGTGATCCATAGGGTCCCCAAACTATAAATACAGCACCAGCTACCACTCCACCTACTCAGCCATCTCATGGTGGAGGTCGGGTAGGTAAAGGTCACCCTATAGGGGGAGGCTAGACCAGACATAATTTCCATTGGATCTTGGGGTTGTAAACTATCTTCTATGACATGGTTGCTCTGAGAATTCTGTTGCACGGTTGCATTTGATTCGCAAGTTGAGGTCAAAGAACATTGAATCAGTGGAAGGGTCAGCTAGTTGAATAGGAGATTTAGGAGCCTGAGCATGATATGTGCAACCATTATCCTCATCTTTTCACCACTTCAGGTATGTCTCTATGCTCGTTCGAGGAAAAATGATTGTTTTAAGAATGGGAGGATGTAACGACCTGGTCGGTCGTTTGGAGAGTATTAGCCATGATCCCCTAACTAATGTTCACTCTGTTTCATTTTATGCTTATGTGACTTGCCGAGAGAACTTGTTTTTGATTTTGGAGTGAGTGGGACACTTAGTCCCTAAAACGAAAACTTAAGTTCTAGGATTTTGATCGTAGTTGGAATTGTGTGAAGACAACTTCGGAATGGAGTTTCGTCGGTTCTGTTAACTCCGTTTGGTGATTTTGGACATAAGAGCGTGTCCAAATTATGATTTGGAAGTCTGTAATTGAACTAGGCTTTTAATGGCGAAACTTGGATTTTTAGGAAGCTTGACCATGAGTGAACTTTTTAACATCGGGGTCGAATTCCAATTCCGAAAGTTAGAGTAAGCCTGTAATGTCAAATGTGATTTTGTGTGCAAAATTTGAGGTCAATCAGACGTATTTTAATAGATTTCGGTGTCGGTTGTAGAAGTTTGAAGTTTCAATGCTTATTAAGCTTGAATTGGGGTGCAATTCGTATTTTTAGCATTGTTTGATGTGATTTGGAGACTCAACTACGTTTTTATGATGTTTTAGGACTTATTGGTAGGTTTAGTTGAGGTCCCAAGGGCCTCAGGTGGATTTCGTATGGTTAACGTATTGGGAATTAGTTTTGGAAGATGGCTGAAGTTCAATTATCTGGTGTATCTTGTTTCCTTCTACTTCGTGAAGGCTTTCCCGCGTTTGCGCAGAGGGGTTGGAGATCACTAGGATTTTTGCCTTTGTGATTGTGATGCAGTTCCCGCGTTTGTGAGGCACTGAGGTTTTAGGTCGATGCGTTCGCAATAGGGTCCTCATGTTCACGTAGAGGAGGATGTTCATTGGGTCACCGAGTTTTTAGCCTACGCGTTCGCGTAGAGAAGAATATGTTCGCGAAGGATCTAGAAGGTGAAGCTCCATGTTCGCATCTGTGGGTTTGCATTCGCATAGGCCATTTTTGTGGCTGTGACTTATTGTTCTTCGCGATCGTGACGAGGATCCCACGATCGCGATGCATAACACGTTGACAGATTTAAACATTTCAAAACTGAGGGTTTGCCTTTTTCTTCATAATTCGAGAGACAGAGCTCGGATTGAGGTGATATTTTAAGGAATTTTTAGAGGAAACTTTTGGGTAAGGATTCTACACTCGTTTTTTATTAATATACTAATACATCGTCAATTTCATCATTTAATTATGGTTTTGGCTTGAGAAATTTGGGGGGAAAGTTGGAAAGTTCTTAAACTGAATTTTGAGGTTTTAATTGAGGTTTTAGTATCGGATTTGAGTAATTTTGGTATGGATGAACTCGTGGTTGAATGGATAATCATATTTACTAACTTTTACCCGATTCCAAAATATAGGCTCGGGTCGACTTTTTGGGGCAAATTTCTAATTTCTGGATAAAGTCTTGATTTCATTAATTAGATTATTTTCTTATAGTTATATTTATGATATGTAATTACTTTTGGCTAGATTTGGGCCATTCAGAGTTGAAAGGTCGAGGAAAAGGCATTCTTATTGACTGATTGAGCTTGGCTTGAGGTAAGTGGCTTGCATAACCTTTTGTAGGGAAAGTCCCCTTAAGATTTTGTATTGTTATGATAGTGTGTGATATGTGAGTGCCATGTACGCGAGGTGACGAGTGCGTACACGGTTTAATTATTGAAACTCCAGTTTTTCTTGAACAGTAACCTATTATATCTTAATTGGGTTATCCCAGAATGTGTAGTTATCATGTTTAGCCTAATTTCACGTGTCTACGTGTCTTAAAGGCTTTATTTGAAATTTTTGCAGCACGATTAGTTGAATTCCCATTTTTCCTTGATTTTTGAGTTAGTGTTTAACTGTAGGATTTCTTGTTGTGAATTCATTGTTACATCGAACTCGAACTGTGTTTTTAATTTTGGGACTACGAAGTGGTACCTCGGAAGATCCTCTGTTACATATTTACTTTTGAGACTACGAGGCGGTACCTTGGGAGATCCCCTATTGCATATTTACGTTTGGGACTACGAGGCGGTGCCTCGGGAGATCTCCTATTGCGTATTTACTTTTGGGACTACAAGGCGGTACCTCGAGAGATCCCCCTATTGAGTATTTACTTTTGCGACTATGAGGCGGTACCTTAGGAGTTCCCCCTGTTGTTTACCCCTATTTGCTGTGTAATTTTCTGTTTTGTATTTCTCGTTGTTAAATTCTTAGTCTTTCATTATATTACTATATCTTCTTCTTTAATTATTACATCCTGGTAGGACCCTGACCTGATCTCATCACTACTCTACCGAGTTTAGGCTTGGCACTCACTGGGTACCGTTATGGTGTACTCATGCTACTCTTCTACACATGTTTTGTGTGCAAACCCAGATATCTCCTACAAGCCTCACTATTAGTAGAGAGTCGTGTTGCTGCTACGGAGACTTCAAGGTATATCTTCCACCGTTCGCATACCTCGGAGTCCACCTCTATCCTTTTATGTTGTTTCTTCTTTATTATGGTGGATGTACAAATCCACAATGGATCCCGTCCTTCAAGTCGCACATAGCTTTCTACCACATTGTTTCAAATGAAGTTTTACCATAACATTCCTGTAATAACTGGTATGGAATTGATTCAATTATGGAATCATGAATAGTCATTGATTGGGATGATGTATAAACCACTCTGAAGAATATCCTTTTATCTTTATATTCCATTCTTCCTATCCTACGGGAAAGAAATCTCTTAGCGCACAAAGCGAAGGTAGGCCTTATTTTCTTTCAATACTAGCTAGTAATCAAGGAAGGAGATTCTAAGACATCATATTCTATGGCAAAGAGCCTATAGGATGGAATCCGCGCGTGCTACCTAGATATTGATGTATAGAGATAGTTAGAACAATTCCTTAGAGCTTGTGACTTGTGACTACTGGGTCTTTGGGAGATGTTCATACTCAAAGTTGTTGGTTTTACTTGTATATGTCGAGCGGCAGTTTACCAGCTTTATTTATATATATACATGTTGTTGTTGTTAAGGTTTAGCCGTTATTTTTGTTATTAGTTTAGTTATTCCGCGACTGTTAGACTTATCTAGTCTTAGAGACTAGGTGGCATCACGACATCTAACATAGGGAGATTTGGGTCGTGACAGTAGTTAACTCTAAAATTTGTTTTTGTTGCTTTTTCTCTTTCATTATTGAGAAGTATTTTGTGTTTGAATCTCCTAGCTTAATCCAATTCACTCTAGCTTTTTGCCTCAATATGTTCTCTTCTATCCTTGACCAATTTTCCAGCCGAATCATTGTATCTTTCTCCCTGAACTGCAAGTTCATCACAGTATTTTATATTCATTTGCTGCTGAATTTCCTTCAGTTCTGCCATGGCTTCATCAATTCGAGTTGTAATGCCTCTAAAGTCTGTATTGTTCAGCTGCTTCAATTGTGGTTTTAAACGCTTCATTTTCTACCAACAATTCTTCGTCTTCCAATTGTTCTTTTGTGTTCTCCAACTAGTCTCCACTCAAAAGCCAAGGTTTTGTCCACTGCTTGTATGTGTCTCCGTAGCTCTGCTATACTGTGTTATATCCATAAAGAAACGTCACAAAACATTTAATTGTTTTCTACCTTCCTGTAACCAGACAATGGATATGCTGAGCTGATTCCTCAATTTTTATTACCTAGAACTGCCTATTATTCCTCAATTTTTATTGAACCATTTACTTATCCATGAAAAGAGGTTACTGTATATAATTATCTATGATTGATTTTGCTTTCAGTTTTCAGAAATATCTGGTATATTTTCCATGATGTAGGATGATAAAGTCAACTTCTATTTGAATATATGAAGGGTTACAACTTACAACATTATGCTTCCGAAGGGCTTCAAGTTAAAGCAATGGATACAATGGATCATAATTTTGCTGCTCCGTATTGTATGAGCAAGCTTTCTGCACGTCATTCAAGAAAGGTACAATAATTAGCGTTGTTCAACTATCATTATTCGGAAGAAGAATATTCACATGTTGCTGATGATGTTACTAATTTTTACTTTATTGTTCATACTTCATTGGCTCTTAGCTCAACTCGAGGTCTCCAAATAATCGAGCTCGAGGTCCCCATTGCCCTAGCAATATTGGTTTGGTTCATCAATTCCTATTATTTAAACCCAATATTATTTGTATATTCACTAGTGATGTTTTATACTTCAATACCACAAAAGAGGGGGGTGATTTGTGTGGTACCCAATTTTCGCTTGATTGAACTATGGAAGGACCTGGTTCTTCTATGAGTTCCAACTACTACTGTTTGTGGAATAATAAGTAAAGAAAATAAATAACACAGAGATTTTTACGTGAAAAATATTTGCCTCAAAAGATGAAAAAAACCACGACCTACTGCTAGGATTTTTCCAAACTTCCACTAAAATCACTGAGCCAAAAACTGCATTTACAAAAACTCTTTTATAAACCTAGGATTAACTCTAATCTCGTTGTGGTACACAGCCTCAACTGCTGCGACAACTTCAAGTTAACTCTAACTTGAACACTCTAGGTACCTAATACAATTGCTTCTATAAAAGCTGAAAGTTATAATGTAAAATCACCTACTACAATTGAACTAGAATAAAATATAGGCACTTGGAACTGGTTCTGCTATGTTGTTCAAGTAGCTTCAAGATTGCACGCTTGAATCACACATAAATTGCTTGCAAAATCGCCTTGCTATTTTGCTCTCAACTTATGTTTAACTTCTACTTATGTCCATTACCTTTAAAAGATAACAACACTCATATTTAATGATTACAAACTCTATGCTTTTCACTTACTTGGATCCTGTAAGAACTCAGCTTAACCATCAATACAAAGTTTAGAAAATTCACTTATCATCAAGGACCAGGTTAATTAGGTTATAAATATAACTTATTAAGAATATGTAAAGCACAATATATCTTCCCCCTTTTGGCATTGTTGTGAACGAAGGCAACCAAAATGATGCACTTGGGCTTGGGAATGGTTTACGATAGGGTCAAGTGATTAAATAGCCCAACACAAGGTTATTGGACTACCATTGGGAGCTGGGCTGAAGTACATGTGTCGAAGAGTTACTGGGCAAAAAGAAATGTAGTTGTTATAATTACTCCCTCCGTTTTAATTTATGTGAACCTATTTACTTTTTAGTCCGTGCCAAAAAGAATGACCTCTTTCCTTATTTGGAAACAATTTACCTTTACAGAATGATTTATAGCCACACAAAATATATGTGCCTCATTTCACACCACAAGATCAAAAGTCTTTTCTCTTTTCTTAAACTCCGTGCCCAATCAAATGAGTTTACATAAATTGAAACGGAGGGAGTATTAGTTTGCGCGAGATGCGAATTATGTTGAGGCTTTGGCTTAGTCTATTCTTCTCATCTCCTTCTGGTTATCCTTTCCTTGTTCCTCTAATTCCTAGTTAATTGTTGTTCTTCATTCCATCTGTATTTCCTTTTACAGTGTAATTTCATTCAGTGATTATAAAATACAAGTCTCTGTTTGTGTTGTGAATTGGTTTGTTACATTGGTGCTTTCATCCATCGAACTCTAATGGCAATACTCGATTGATTTAATGGCAGTGGTAACCTTGAGAGCTAGCTTTTCCGGGCCGAACAGTACTTCACCTATCTTGGTTTCGCCGAGAAGGATTGGTTACCTCTTCCTTTCTTTTACCTCGAAGGTGCGGCTCTTACTTGGTTCAATTGGTTGTTTTGGAACAAGCAATTTCTCGATTGGAAACATTTCAAGACAAAATTTGCTCAACATTTTCGACAATAGACTAACACAAATTCCGTGTGGTGTCTATCTAGTTCATCTCTGGTTCGTTTTAACTACATTAATTATGTCCCTAAAATTTCACAATTAGCTCTTGTGTCTTCCATTCCGGCTTCGAACCATTTTTTGAAGTCATCTGAATTGGACTCTGCCTATGAAACTGGAAACTCAAAAGAGGACCATGTGTTCGATAAATTGCCAGAGCAGTATACGAATGTATATTCCTTGGCACTGACTACTTGTAATACTGAGATTGAAACTCCTGAAGACATGGGAATACCTCAAATTGGTAATGTTAATTCAGTAGCCGTAGCAGATTTGGTACAAGACTATTCTTTCATTACTAAAGATCAGGTGTTAAACGAAATTTCACACACATCAGTGAGCTCCGACTTTCATAATCTTAATGTTATTGCCCACGAGGGAGAACTCTCTGCAACTACAGTAGACAAGGTGTATGGTGATGGCTTTTGCGGAGATGCTAGCATGCAAACTAAGGTACTTACTGCGGTGTTTGATGATACAAGATAATCTAATACCGAGGAGGAGGAAAATTCAGGAGATAATGTATCTTTGTTTAACAAATCACCTCAAAAGGATTTCTCAGGTTTTCAGTTCCTTTTGCTAGCCAAGGTTTTGTAATGTCAAATGCGAGCACGAGAATAGCTGAAATTGCATATCCATTTGATGGAGTCTTATGGCCTCACACTATTTCATGTTTGCTTAATTATTTTCATGAGTGTAAACAAAGTAGAGTGTCACTTTACCTTCTCTTCAGTGTACGCAAAAGCAATTGGGTTGATACAGGGCAGGAGCGCAATCTTCCTAGATTGTTGTTGTCTAAATCGAGAGAGCGTGCTAGGGAGGACAAAATACAGGGAGTGGTCCAGACATTTGCTAAAAGTTACTCCAAGCAGTATATTGTCTTTGATCCTGATCCTTATCTTGATTATGTCGCAACCTATGTAATGGAATTTTCTTTTGAAGATAAAAAATATGTGGAAAAGGGTGTTGTGAAAATAGGAATTGCACTTCCTGGTGAAATGTTTCCTACTGGTCAAGTACTCTCTGTGCAAGTTCGTATCACTTTGGACGATTGCAATAGACTTGAGACTTATGGTAACTATCATACGGGGACATGTATATATTCCCATTTGAATCCTGATGCCGTACTATGGATTGTTCCATTTTATATATCTCTGGACAATTGGCTTACCATTGGGCAAGAAGATTTAGGTTGTGTCTCTATTACTAATGCACCTTTAAAAACCAGATCAGCTGAAAGTGAAATGTTTAAAGGAGTTCCTAAAAGAAGTAGAGGTCTAATAGCAGAGTTCTATGATTGTGGGTATGTAGGTGAAACTGAACTGGGCGTTGACGGTTGTGGCACTCTCAAAACCTCTTATGCAGTTGACCAACTACTGGGGGAGTTAGTAGAGAATTCATCGATATGTCCTTTTGGTGGTGTTACAGCTCATATTGTGGAGAAATTCAATTCACTAGTGGTACAATCTGCTATATGTGCTTACAAGAACTACAACATTCTGGCTTTTTCTCTTGAAAGTGTCGCTTTGTTGGGTCGGATAATGAGGTCATGGACTGTTTCTTTAAGGTATTTGCTACACTCTACACCTGTTATGATGAGTGTAGAGGAAGATAGTGGTAAATTTATTGGCAAAAATATAAAAATATCTTTCCATGGGATATTGAAATATTATGGTGTTGCCATAGTTAAGGATCTAATGCTAGTTCAAGCGTCCTTCATGGCATTATTCGTTGATAGGTACACCAATCTTAAGGCTATGGCTCTTGTTCTAGTAGTTCTCTATGACTTGCCGAGGAGAAATCTTATTAGTTTGAAATTCTTGATATTCAATTTTGATTGCAGAGCACAAGAATAGGATGTCACTGGACTCTTTCACCAAATAATGATAGTTGGTGTGTTTCTCAACAATTCTATACTTGACGTGATGGTCAATCTTGCTCATTATTGACTGGCTCCAAGTTGGAGCAGCTTCTATATGGATATTCTGTCAACGCCCATATTACACATGACGTAGGTATTAGTACCACAATTTGCAGCGTGCCTCTCCAAAGTGGTGTTCCAGATTGTGTAAATAAAGCATCTAGGAGAGCCATTGGAATTAGAAATATGACTGCAATAGTCTATGAAGTTTTCTATCTGAAACTTGGAGATTATAGTTGCGTTTTTAGTCTACAACTGGTCGTTGATCTACAAATGAGCTGCTCCAAGAGAGTTAGCAATAGCACAGACTTGACTGTCATTCTACAGGAGCGCGAAATTAAAGCACTGACATTGACTCTACAGTAAGGTGGTTACTTTAGCAATTTGAGGGACTCCGAAATTCTTGTTAATTACTGGAAATCAATTTGGTTGTTGATATCAGAAAGATTGACCACTTCACAAGATCCTTACTTCATGAATCCTCTATTGCAAACACCACCTTATGCTCCCATTTTGAGAAAGCAGTTGGTAAGAGTTGACCATAACTACAAAGTTCTGCTCCTATGCAGTTGGTGGCCTCATCTAGGATTTGTTGTATACACGAAACATGATGCTTGCAAGCTTTTTATTTCTATATTGCCAAAGATCCATGCTAAAGAACATAGAGCTTTACAGTGTAACACTTATAGTACTTTCCTTGAGTTAGGTGATAAAGAGTTGTTGCAACACGAGGAAATGGGTAACGTAAGGGTACATGGCTGTAAGGACCCGTAAAATCTTGTGCTCAAAACCTAGTAGCTCGTAGTGCCAAGGTCCGAATATGTGTTAGAAATGTGTAGAATTCTTCGCGGCTCACCGCGGTTCGGATCCTTTTTACTGATTTTGCACTTAAAAATCAAAAGAATCAATTTTCCAGAAAATTTCCATTATGCGGTCCAGAATGCGGTCACAGATCAGCTATACGGACCGCATTTCTGCCGCAGAGTGAAGCAGAAGATTGCCAAAATTGATGTTGAAAATGTGGTCCTATATGCAATCATATAATCAATATGCGAACCGCATAATCGTCGCACACATAAATTCCTCAAGGGTTTGTGGAGATCAATTCTACGGTACAAAATGCGACCGCATAACAGGAATGCAGACCGCATTCCTGTCGCAGACCCAAGCAGATCCTTCAGAGTTTTGGGTGCATTTCTGCGGTCCAATCTGCGGACAGCATTTCAATTCTGCAATCGCAGAATGCGACCGCAGATCTTGCTCGGTCTTCTATTTTTCTAAATTTTAAAACCCGACCCCTTTTGTAATAAAACACCCAACCCCTCATTCTTTAACGAGCTTCTACACAAAATAAGAGAGAGGAAGAGAGGGTCTTGAGAGAGAAAGTCATCTTCTCCAAAATTTGATTCTTCAAAACTATCCGGGCCGGGAAATTTCAAGCTTACCTTCATCCCCCTTTACTTGCAAGTAAAATATCTAACCCTTTTCATTGAATTTCACGTTTGAACTAGGGGGAGTCTCATGCATTGTTCCTTGAAAATAATGGTTAAAATCATACATACATGTCTATTAAAACCTAAAATCTAGTAGAGGTAATCAGGTGGGAGTAAATACTTGTGCAAGGAATGGGTTAATAACCTAAATATGTTCGGGTAGTGATTTTGAACCTTGAATTCTAAGATTATGTGTATTAGTTTGTGCACTACATTGACATTGCTAGATTTTTGGTGAATTGGAAGTAGAAATTAAAAAGGAATTTAGCTCCAGGTATGTGTGACTAACTTTAACCTTTGTAAAATCGCCTTGTTTGGTGTCCAAATACTTGGTATGTGATATCTTCATGGATTAGTTGTGAAGTTAAACTCTTGTGAGTAGTATGTGTTTACTTGTGTGAACCATTTGTGAATTTGTGTAAATATTGTGCCTTAAACATTGTTGGTTAGGACGTCCGATATGATTGTGCAAGTAAATGGCAATGAACCAAGTTGTGATTGCGAATGTGTTATATGGTAGGAACTGTGGAATATATGCTGGAAAGGAATCGAAATTGTGCTATTGAAATAACCGTGGTAACATCCTTGGTGGCTAGTCGAGGAAATTATTGTTGTGATTTCAATGGTACAACGGGCTGTTGAAAAAAAAAAGATGGAAATGGCATTGATAGTCATATAAACCCTTTGTGAGTTGTGCTGATGTTTCTTGAGATGTGTTGCTTGTATTATTGGGATTTGTTGTTGTTGTTGTTCTTGAAACTTGTTATTGTTGTGGTATTGTTTGTGAATTTTGATTGCTCGATGGGATCGGGTTGCGCGCCGCAACACGAAGTAATAAGGTGTGGGTTGTGGTGATAAGGGTGGCCGAGGTAATAAGGGTGGAAAGTGATCAATCTCACTATTGAAATGAAATATGAGGACATTGTAAAATTGAAAATGTGGAAATGATGATATGGGAAAAGGAGAGATTGTTAACTTGTTTGCCTTGATTGTTTCCTTGAGTGTATTCAATTGTTGTTTCCTCTATTGTTTGTTACTTGTGGATGCCTTGAGGTTACTCATGGTAAAGTTTGTTATACATACCAGTACAATTCAAATGTACTAACGTCCCTTTTGCCGGGGGTGCTACATTCGTGTTATGATTATAGGTGGATCCGCAACAGGTACTCCAGCCCACCGATCGTAGCTTCCCCTTCGTCTTCCATCAGCTTTTGGTGAGCCCCATTCCTCTCGGGGCCCTGTGTGGCTCAGGCCACTTGTGTCCGGAGTTTTATTTTCATTTAGTGTAAGGTATAGCCGGAGCTTTGTTACCGGCAAATACTGTATTATCCTGTTGTACTTTTAGAGGCTCCGTAGACAGTGGACGTGGGTTACAAGCTTATGTATATCCATGTTTCATTTGTTGGGCAACACATTGGTAATTTCACTAACTATTATGTATGTATGTAAGTTTTGCGGAAAAAAAAGTGTTCTAAATTAATGATATGGCTAGTTATTGGAATATCAAGTAAAGAAAACATGGGGTATCACGTGGGTTAGGAAAGGAACCCAGGTCCGCTTGACTAGGGCTACCCGGTCGGGCGCCGGTCATGTCCCACGAATTTGGGGCGTGACAATGGCAGCACCTGCTAGTCTGGTCTCACTTTGTGGCTTGATGTGCATAACCCTTTTTCATTTCTTGGGTCGAACCTTGAGGACAAGGTTCTTATTGAGGGCGGAAGTATTTGTCACGACCCAAACTGGAGGGCCATGACTAGCACCCGACCATCCTTGCCGAGCACCGACGTACATATTATCTAACCTTCTTTATTATTTTTTAGGGCTGACAGGATCAATATAAATGGTAGACATGGATCATGGACAACCAATAATAAAATATGATGGCCTGAACCTACATAACATGGGATGACCAGACAATCAAGAAACTATATACATATGGTACAAGCTACCACGCTACCATGAAAGACTACACCACCAAAAACAGCCGACAAGGCATACCAAACTATACATGAGTCGACACT
>MU684419.1:31412-44301 GCA_026770625.1 Nicotiana glauca
TCACACCATTCAAAACAATCACCAAACAGCCTAAACAACATCAATAATAAACATATTGAGCCTCCCAAAACAGTCCACGCACAACCTAATCGCTTCATACATACGACGGCCACCATAATCGTATCAAACGACCCAAAAATATTACGAAGAACTAACATACCACAGCCCAACATATATATGGTGTTTCTCCACACCCTGCTTCCTCCAAAACTCCACAAAACAGTAATAACAATGCAGCCCAACAGCAGCACAAAATAGTCCGCTACAAGTGAATAACTTGAACTCACAGCTTCCGATCACCGTCCCGTGAGTTCTTACATGTAAATAACGAATTACCATGAATTCACAGCAGAATACATATATGAAATATAGCAGTAAACTCACCTTACTTGTTGGATAACTCAACCTTTAACTTGGTTCTTCAAAGAGAGGGAAAATCAATTAGGGTTTGTGGATAATTTTTGGGAGGAAGTTTGCAGGGGTTTAGGTCTGTTTATTTGTGAAATATAATGAGGGATATATTGCAGAAGATAAGCCTTTTAATGGGCTCTATGTCTGACCCGAAATTGCCTCTTTTGGGCCGTCATTTAACCAAGTAGGTGGCCCACCTACTTGTCACATAGCAGACGTATTGATAAACGGTTTAATGCGTTGGAAACTAGACTCATAGATCTTCAATTTGGTGGGTAGATCACCCCGTAACTCCAAGTATATTGGGAGAAAAGCTTAATAACATTTGACCTAAAGTTTAAGTAAAACTGTGAACCTAAGTTGCAACAACTTTTGTCAACTTTTGTTTCATAACTCATTTGACTTCAAGACTTATGATACGGATATTATATGATTCAAAATACCTTAAAACATGACCTATTGAGTATATTAAGCACCTATAGGTTTACCCGAAAATACGATTTACAACATCCTTGATTCGTTTAACTTCTAATACTTGTTAATCACCCTTATGCACCCTTGTATCACTTAAGATCAATAGGATTAACTTCTTATCATCTCAAGGATAATTCCTTTTTCGATTTGTGTTAACTAATGTATGTCATGAACTAACGCATGCAGATATGGGTTGTAACAGTATTGTTGTGAACGAAGGCAACAAAAATGATGCACTTGGGCTTGGGAATGGTTTACAACAGGGTCAAGTGATTAAACAGCCCAACACAAGGTTGTTGGACTACCATTGGGACCCGAGTTGAAGTACATGTGTTGAAGAGTTACTGGGCAAAAAGAAATGTAGTTGTTATAATTATTAGTTTGCGCAAAGAGGAGAGCATAAAAATTATGTTGAGGCTTTGGTTGAGTCTGTTCTTCTCATCTCTATCTTTCTAATCTCTGAAACTTCTCATCTCCTTCTGGTTATCCTTTCCTTGTTTCTCTAATTCCTAGTTAATTGTTGTTCTTCATTCCATTAGTATTACATTTTATAGTGCAATTTCATTCAGTGATTATAAAATACAAGTCTTTGTTTGTGTTGTGAATTGGTTTGTTACAGGCATCATCGAAAAATTGCATACAAAGTATGAGTCCCAGATTTTAATAATTACTCATGGCCACTGGGGCAACTGCAAGTGCAGTCATGGACTAATCATCAGTAATAATGCAACATATTTCAACTATCAAGGAAAGATTAACATTTAACAAGAGCAAAAATAGTAGATATCATTGACAAAAGATATGTTGCTACCACAATCCACAACCAGAAAGCAAAAAACATTCAAAACATGAGCAAAAAGAAAGAAAAATCCGTAATCTGGGTCACTGAAGGTACTATATAGGTTCAGGAGATAAAGGCTAGAATTCATAAGTCTTGGGCAAGCTAGAAGGTTGGTTTTGGGCTTGGAGAAGATTCATTATATTGTAAATAATTCCATCATTCTTCTCTTTTCCGTTGGTGAGCTCAGTTCTGAGAGCATCCCTCTCAGATTCCACCTCTGTCACACGAACCTTTAGCCTAGCTATCTCAACATTCTTTGCTTCACTTTCCTAAATAAGAGCCCTGACTTTACTGCTGATAGGAGTCTTCTTGCATGAACCAGGTTCATTTGGGATGACATTGACTAAGTAGTCACAAGTAAGCAGAGTATTAATGCCAAAGTAGTCCTTACTTGAGGCCATTTCCCATTTCTTAAGAGGCACATTGCACCTATCCAGAACAGTAGTCAGAATAAAACCATAGGGGGTAGCATGAGCCCTGGAGCCATTTATGACCCTGTCCAGTAGCTTGATGATGAATGCATGCCAGTTAATTTTCCTTCAACTTTCAAGGCACTTCATCAAAACTAAGTCCATATAATTTTAAATGTGCCTTCTCTCCTGCCTTGGCAGTGGGAACTTGTTGACAAACTCAAATAGAACTTTGTGTTGTGGCTTCATTTCACTCTTATGCACAAACTTGGGCTCATTCACCTCTGCAACATTGCAAAATCTCCTAGTGATTGTAAGAGAGGATGGAAGTGAATCCAGACTTGCCATCTTTGTCTGGTGTAATCATCATATCCATCAACAGGGATGTCTAGTATCTCTCCCAGTTTCTCTGCATCAAATGTCACTTGAACTCCTTTGACTTTGCTTGTAACCCTTCCATCTTTGAATTAAGAATTTTCCATGAATTCAATGATTTCATTTCTGGCCAATCTCCCATCCATCTGAAGGACCATGTCCTTCCAGCCATGAACAACCAATGTGTCAACCAAACGAACCACCCCTGGTTCCACCAAATCTTTCAGCAATTTTCCCTTCAAAATTTTTCTTTTGCCAAACATGGCAAGCTTGTCTTGTCCACCATAAGACTCATTTTCTTCTTCACCACTCTATTACTCATCTTCAGAAACTCTAACTTGTTTACTTTTCACTGCAGACCTTGTCCTCTTAGCCAATGAAGGTTCAGCAGCCTCATAGACAGAGAAAAACTTCGTGGAAGAAGTCTTGGGATTTTTGGGCTCAGGCGTCTGAACCTCCATTGTTGTAACTTTCTCCTGATGGAATTGTTCCATCTCCTTAACATCAATATCTTCTGATGACTCTACAACCTTACCCTTTCCTTTATCCATCATTCTCTTCTTACTTTCAACTAAAGCTTTTTGTAGATCACTCCCACTCTATTTTACCCTGCTTCTTGCGGCTCTTCCCTTTGGAAAGGAAGTTTTAGTAGGTGTTGGGGAGACAACCTTATGTTTCTTGGAAAGTTTAGGAGCACTGGGGGATTTTGGTATGGGATTTTTACTCTTCTTTGGATCGTAACTTGCACCTACCTTTTTCAGGAGGTCTGGCTAGGGTCTCTTCAATTGGTGAACCAGGTTCATCTCTCTGTGAACTTAGATTAACTAACCGTTCAGCAGCTTCACCAGAACCACTTCCCCTAACTTCTTGCTACTTTCTTCAACATTTTCTTATATGACCCCACAAATTGCAGGTGTAGACATTCCAGCACTGGGTGAATGATCACCACTCATTTCCCCTTTCCCCTCACTTCTACATATTCACCCTCTGTCTCTTTTTATTTATAGATTTATTTTTACCGCCAGTCCTACCTACTTCAGGTAATTCCACATCCCTTATAGGTCCAACCAACACAAACCTATATTCTACATTTTCAACCAGAGAAGAACTTACCTTAGAAAGGGATTTCTGTGCCTTATCAGAGTCAGAAGACCTAGGTCCTTCCACCTCACTAGCAGATTTGTACAACTTAGAATCAGAGTTAGAATTAGAGTCTTGAGCCTGTCTTTTCTTTAATTTCTCATTCAATTTCTTTGAGAGCACCATATGCCACCATTTTACGAGCAAGCATTTTTACTCTTCTTAGCCTGGTTTTAGGAGTCGTGCTAGGTGGAGGAGGGGTAGATGAATCAGAGGGAGTGGGCTGTGGAGGAGTTCCAGGGTTGTCTTGTGGGTTTGTCATTATAGCTGATTTCTTGAGAGAATTCGTGTGTTAGAACTTTGGAGAAGAAGGAAATTAAGAGTGAAGATGGTTTTTGATGGTTTTGAATTATGAGGGTGGCAGAAGGTAATGATGAGTATTTAAAGAAAAAAAACTCATTTAATGGATAACGTTAGATTTAGCGATCAATTAGAGGCCTAATCAACCTGAAATTGCAGGTTGAACGAACGGTTAGGCTTCCCTAAATTTTAGGTAATTTCCGTGGTTAGAATTCTAATAAGGACAGAACTTGTTCAAAACCAAACGGATAGGATTTTCTAGGGAGTTGAAAAATTGTAGAACTCTGCTCATGATTTAAATATTTATATTTCAAATTGTGCAGAGTATAGAAAATATACCTTGGCATTCAGATGAAATAATACTGATGAACCAGGTTATTCATTTAGAATTCTCTTAACTATGCCTCAATTTACCACAATAGAGAAAATTTTGCAAGAGATTAGTGAGTCATTTTAACACTTGCCACAGGAGTATACTATTTACACTATGAAGCTGAGTAAAAATTAATTTAGATATTTACACAAGTTTAGATTTCTTAGCCAAAATATTTTTTTTCATTCATTTTTTTCATTGTGCATTTTGAGATGGTCTTATTAGGTGATCTTAATCATCCCTAATTCCAGCCTGTTCCTTTCAAAGTTTTCTCTACTCAGTGCTTTAGTAAAGATGTAAGCAATTTATTTATTAGTAGCACAAAATTCTATGGTAATCAATCCTTTATCATAGTTATCTCTTAAGAAGTAATGTCTAACATCTATGTGTTTAGTCCTCTTATGATGAACAGGGTTCTTTGTCATACTTATAGCACTAGTGTTATCACAGAAGATATGAATGCAACCAACTTCAATGCCAAAATCTATCAGCTGTTGTTTGATCCACAACAATTGAGCACAACAAGAGGCAACATCAACATATTCAACCTCACAGTGGATAAGGCCACTGAATTCTACTTTTTAGTAGCCCATGATACACGACATGAACCAATAAAATGAGCCATACTTGAGATGCTCTTACTGTCCACAAGGAAACCTACATAGTCAACATCAACGTACCCTACTAGACTGAAATTACTACCTTCAGGGTACCAATGACACAGATCAGTAGTGCCTTTCAAATATCTCAGTATCCTCTTGATAGGAATCATGTGAGATTCCTTAGGATTTTCCCAAAAACGAGCACTAAGCCCTACACTAAAAACTATGGCAGGTCTGCTAGTAGTAAGATACAAAAGTGAACCGATCATACCCCTATACAACTTATGATCAACAGATGAACCAGGTTCATCTATGTATAATTTAGTAGTTGTTGCAACAAGAGTGTCTATTTCCTTTTATTCATCCATTTTAAACTTTTTGATCAACTCTTTTGCATATTTATGCTGATGGATCATGGTTCTATTTGGGTTTTGTTTGATCTGTAAGCCTATGAAAAAGTTAAGCTCACCCGTCATACTCATTTCAAACTCACTTCCCATAAATTTGGCAAAATCCTTACTTAGTCTGTTAGTGGTTGCACCAAAGATTATGTCATCAACATATATCTGTACCACAAGAAGATCCTTACCTTTTTCCCTTAGGAATAGAGTACTGTCAATTTTACCTCTTTTGTAGCCATGTTCAAGCAGGGATGTGGACAGTCATTCATACCATGCTGTAGGAGCCTGCTTGAGTCCATAGAGAGCCTTGTCTAATTTGTACACATATTCCGAACACTCCTTGCTCTCAAACCCTGGAGGTTGTTTAACTAACACTTCTTCTTTTAGGTAGCCATTGAGTAAGGCACTTTTGAAATCCATCTGATGAAGAGTGAATTCTATATGTGCTGAAAAGGCTACGAGGAGTCTTATTGCCTCGATTCTTGCAACTGGAGCAAAGGTGCGAGACCCAAAGGGTCATAACTTGTTTCCTTATCCATTCCGAGCTTCCGAGGCCTTAAAACCCTCATTTATAGTTGCCTCGATTTGTGTGTATAGTCCAGGCGCGTAGCCGGAAGCTCAAATATGAAATTTTTGAAAATTTGCTAAGTTTTGATATTAAAATGAATAAATTTGACTTCGGTCAATATTTTGGGTAAGCGAACCCAGACCTATGATTTGAGGGTTCCGAAAGTTCTGTAGGAAAATATGGGACTTGGGCATATGCCCGGAATAGAATTCCGAGGTCCTGAGCCCGAGAAAAAATTTTTGATTAAAAATTGTTTTCTGAAAATATTTAAGGAAAATGGAAATGAAATTTGATTAAAGAATGATGGTATCGGGCCTATATTTTGGTTTCGGCACCCGGTACAAGTCTTATATGTGGTTCAAGTGCTTTCTGTAAAGTTTGGTTGAATTCGGACATCGTTTGACGTGTTTCGGGCTTAAAATGGAAAATTTTAAGTTTTATGAAATTTGAAAGAAATCATGAATCTTAAGGGTTAATTCATTGTATATGATATTAATTTGGTGATTTGATCGTGCGAGTAAGTCTTTATGATATTTTTAAGGTTGTGTGCATATTTGGTTAGGAGCCCCGATGGCTCGGGTGAGTTTCGGATAGGCGTCGAAGTGTTTTGGACTTAAGAAATGCAGTAGACATAGCTGATGTCTGTTGTCCAGTTATCCCTTCTATGCGATCGCATAGGGCAGGCCGCAATCGCATAGAGCAAATTTTAGAGGGTCAGAAATCCTTCTATGTGATCGCATTCCACACTACGCAATCGCATTGTACAAAGCTCAGCCCACATTTTTCCTTCTACGCGATCGCATGCCATCGTCCGCGATCGCAATGCTCTTCACTCTATGCGATTGCATCCTTGCTTATGCGATTGCAGTGCACATCAAACTTAAACCTATGCGATCGCAATCCCTCCCCCCATGATCACATAGAGTAAATCCGCCCAGTTCTTTTAAAGACCCAAAAACAGAACACTTACGGGAAATTTCCCATTTTTCACGAATCCTCCCTTCTTCAAAGCTCATGGGCGATTCTTGGAGCATTTCTTCACCAAAGTTTCTTAGGTAAGTGTTGTTTAACTCATTTTCTTCATCTTCCATCAATATTACTTGAATTCCTAGGCCTAAAACATGTGAAAATAGGTAGAAAATTAGAGGATTGGGTAGAGTTAGGGTTTTCAAATATTTCGTGAATTAGACCTCGTTTTGGGGCCGAACTTGAAAGTAAATTATATATTAAGGCTTGTGAGTGAATGGGTGATTGGAATTTGGTTCGAACCTCGTATTTTGACCAAGCGGGCCCGGGGTCAATTTTTATAATTTTTGGCAGAATGTTTAGGAAAATATATTTAGGCATTTGGATTGGATTGTTTAGTATTATTGATGATATTAAATCAATTATGTATAGATATGATTGGACTAGAATCAAATTTGAAAGGAAAAGTGATGCTTAAGGATTGAGTTGGCCATAGAACTTCGAGGTAGGTGTTTGGTTTAACCCTAGCTTGAGGGAATAGGAGTTGAGTCTTATTTGCTAATTACTATTTGACGAGTACGATGTATAGGCATGGTGACGAGTGTTGATACCTAATTTTTCCCTAAGTATTTTTTATATCCAAAATACTTTCAAAATAACATATATGTGCATATATAACCACACCTAAGAGTTTTGGTACTTTTCCAAAATTTTAATAATTTTTAAATCGATTTATCGTCTATTTTTTTAATACCACAGAATTCAGTAATTACTTCCAAAACGATCATTTTGGTGAATAGCTTCTTTTATTCTCATATTTATACCAAATATAATTAAGGTGATTTTTGCACATTTTTTACAAATTCATTTGGTATTTTTAAAGCTAAATTGCATACAATTGCAATTATAGCCTATTTCGTAATTGATAGCATTTTATAATTATAAAATCAATCCCAGCATTTTTAAACTATTGTTTATATAATATTTGTTTACCCAGTACTTGTAATTTGTTTTTAGAATCATTATTGCTATTTTATAAAATAAAAATGGGAAAAGTGGTTATTTACGATTTAGCCTCAATTGTGTTTCAATTTTAGCCTATTTTTTGCACCCCAATTCACCCCCCCAAATTGAACCAAATTGTCCAGCCCAACCCGACCCCTGATCCAATCACCCGAACCGGCCCCTGTCCCTTTTAATCTGAGCTGTTGATCATTTTGATCAACGGCCCAAGCTCCCCCTTACCTTAATTAACTCCCAACGACCCCCCAAACCCTCCCCATTCTCTCAAAGACCACTGCCTCTAATCCCTCGTCTCTCTCAAACGCTCTCACCCACCTGAAACCCTAATAGCCGCCTACCCCCTCTTAGACCTTAAATAACCTGAATCCATGGCTAATGTAACCATGGACGACCTCTACTCACCACCTACTACTCCCACACGCCTGCTCACTGAAGATTCGAGGCTAGACCTCAAGGGTCTTCATCCAGACCTTGGTCGATTCGAGATTCTTTGGTCGTTTCCGGCCTTTCTACGGCGTATCTTGGCCTCTTGAGCTTCGATTCGACCTTATCAACTCAGATCTGTTCTCGTGACTTCCAAGCCTTTCTCATCCTTTAGGGTGCTCAGAAGACCTAGCCTATTCGAGGTTCCTTTTCGTTTGTTGTTTTAGATCTGTGCTAGATCTATGCTGTTGGTGACATTTTAGAGTTTTTCCCCAAATTTCCTCTTTCAAAACTGTTCAAATCAATTTTAGGATTTTCTGAAAACGGAAAAGGCCTAAAAATGCCACTCAACTTTCAGAAATGGTCTATCCATGCCATCCATTAAAAAAATGCTCTTTTCATGCCACTGCCGTTACACATTTGGCTCATCCATCCCATTATTGACTAATAGCTCAATTTTTATGTGGCTCATCCATGCCATTTCTGTTAGTAAATAATGGCATGGATGGGCCAAATGTGTAACGACAGTGGCATGAAATAAGCATTTTTTAATGGATGGCATGAATAGACCATTTCTGAAAGTTGAGTGGCATTTTTAGGCCTTTTCCGTTCTGAAAATGGCTCCTAAAATGTTTTTTGATTCTTTTACTTTCCCTTATGTGTGTTTATGCTCGTTGTTTTATTTCCTATTATGTTCGAGGCTGTTCTCTTATTTCTTACCGAATTTCTACAAAGATTCTTTTACATTATGTGTTCACATGCTAGCCTGGGTTGTTGACTTACTTTTGCTATATGTGTTCAAGCTCGTGCTTTAATTTTGTTTCTAAAGTTCCGCTGATAATGTTCTTGCCTACCTTTGTCTTAACGCTTGTGATTTTCTCTTGTTTCTTTTTGTGCATGTCTGCATATCTCTGTGACCTTTTGTGACATTCTAGAACTTGTGTGTCAGGAATATTGGTTTCTTTTGAGGTTTCTGAATGTTTCTTTTGAGGTTATCTGCTATGTGTTTTTTCTAGTTCTCATCTCTAAATTGGTATAACCTCGCGAGCTTGATGTTGTGCACTCTTTATATATGCTGGTTGTCCCTCCAAAATAACTTTAAATCTTAGACTAATTTCAGGCTTCCTTGTGTAAGGTTGATTGATTCTTTCCCTGACTGGTTTGAGAACTTCTTTAGCCTTTCGACTCCCCAATTTCTGGCTGGGTTCATTATTGATTTTTGAATCCTTGATTCCCTGATTTACTATGTGTTAATTGATTTATCGTGTTCTTACCTTATTTAAGCTGACCGTGTGTTTTAAATATTCTATCCTTAATTAAAACCCCTATGTATTTACCTCTTATTTGTATGCTATACACAATATGTTTACTTGATCTCCTTCCTTAAATAACTCTTGCCCTTTACCGTTCAAATTTGAATTCCTTAATTAAAGGGATTTTCTGCTACTAATTGATGCATGATTATTTTCTTACCTTGTTCTCTGCCTGATTTCAAAATGTAAATACTCTCCTCCCTTATCTTTGAACACGAACACAGAACACAATCTGAGTTCACAAGTCACTCTCACTTAAAAAAACTCTCTCTTTTACTTGTGCTGCTGTGGACTTTGTTTGCTCTACTTTCTCCTGCACTCTTTTGCTTCTTTACTGGTATGTCTCAGTTAGTTTACATGCTTCCACCATAATGTGTTTTATTTCTGTTCACTTCTGTCCAATTCATTAGTTGACATTTGCTGCTAGCATATTGTAACATGTTCCCCCTCCCTTTGTAATTCAGTATTATGTATCCTGTCAGTTGCTTGTCATGAATTTGATCCTTTATGAATCCCACACTCTTATACCCCTTTATATGTGAGTTATAGTTCAGGGCATGACAAAACTCTAATATTGTTGTCCATGATTCTGGATTGGATTCTTTGAATCCCAAACTCAATCAGTTCCCCTTCCCTTTCTCTCCTTTATGTGTTTTTTGAGCTTTAGACTTGGGTCTGGCAGTGTCCTAATCACTGTCTAGACCCTGATCTGACCTTCAAGGGTCTGCTCTTGATGTGTTTGACCAAGCAGGTGATCAGGGGTGTGCCAGCCTACTTTGTGGCTAGGTATGACCCCCACCTGTCATGGCTCCCCAATTCCCCTTTCACTCTGCACTTACTCCTAGTTATTAAGTTCTACCCCTCTCTTGCAAGCCATGCTTTGGGACCCCCTGAGCTCCCTCTGAACTTGGATGCCTGAAAGCTGGCTCTTCCACACTGCACTGTATCTATTCTAATGGTATCTTGGGTGTAAGCAATGCCGGGAATCCCTGAGATTCGTTCGAAGTTTGAAACACCATATATAAAGAGAAGGCTTTGGAAATTTGGATTTCGGAAGTGGCTCAATCGCATATTATTAAACATTAAGGTTGAATTAGGCTGCTCGGATCTAGCTGTTAGCTTTTGATGTACTTTTAATTTCCAGTTTGATTTATTAGGCTGTAATAATTTGTAATAAACTCATCGGGATTTAGTAGAAAAATTGGATGGGGTTTATTTTATGCACAAAGGGTAGATACCATGCCTATAGGGGTTAATTTCTGATTCTTCCGCAAATACACATATCAAGATCATGTCTATAGGCTCTTGCATTTCTGCATATACAAATGTCATTAGGCAAATCGTTTGTAGGTTTAATATTAAGGTTGCATATAGATATCATGTGCATAAGACTTCTGTTAATGTCTGAAAAAGTATTAAAATAAGTAAACGTATAGAAAGCATGCCTATAGGAAACCTCAATTTTTAACAGCCTCATTTATTTTAAAACAGTATCAATTACTGGAACTCGTATCTATTTTACTAAAACTGGTAATTTTCTACCTCTTTTCTGAAATCTGCTCAAATTGGCGAACCTTTTTCTATAATCAATCTGCACTTTCCTGAAACTTGTAAACCTTTTAATCAGTCTAGATTTTTTCTGAAACAACTGGTAACTTTTTCGCACCTTTTTCCTTAAATCAGTAGATCCTCTACCTAGTTTTTTTATTTAACACATAGACTAAAGGTTGGCTAACTAATCATTGGGTCAGTCTCTGACAACTGTATCCGAGTTGCCTAATGCAGACTTTCTGTCTAAATATATGTGTTGAACCAGTCCACTCGCTGCTTAACTTTAATTTAAGACCAAATCAGTATTTGTCAAGGAATGCTAAACTATATGCTTATTTGATTTCTGGGGTTTATTTGAGCCTTATTTGCTTGTTTATTCTTCCCTTTATTTGATGATTGTTTTGAATGTCGCGCTAGAATTTTATCCTTTAAACTCCACAAAGGCCTCCATCCCTTTGTTTCCTTTTAGGATCAGAAGTCCTAATACCCCGGGACTGATAGGATTGTGACGGGTATTAGCATGCGATAAGCAAACGATACCGTTCCACGCTTTAATACCTTAAGGGGTTGGGAAGGGTAGACATGGAGATGATGATTACACGATAACACTATATGTACAATTGGGTACCAGTGTTGTGTGAATGATCCATGTAATGTATAAACCTAGGACTCCCCTCTCCTTTTATTATTTTTTTCAGAACTTTAAAAGCTGCTGCACTTTCAACTTCTTTTTCTCACACGATTTTTTTTAGGTTTTCTTGCACCAATTGCTTGACTTCTCCCCTCTACTTGCACATTTCTTTTACAACTAAACTGCTTCCTTTCTCAATTTCAGCATTTCTTTAACCTTTTTATGTTTCTTGTTATACTTGTTGGTTTATTCACATTTGCATTTAAAGTCACAATTGTAGCATGGCCGGGAACCACACTAGTAGATCTTGAGGGGTTCCTAACACTTTCCCCTCGAGATAATTTCAAGCCCTTACCCAAAACTCTGGTCTGCATCTTTAATTCTTCTAAAAGTGTCCTAATGCACTATAATCATTAGGTGGCGACTCTCCAAACTCCAAAAACCCAATTCCCAAACAAGATAAGAATTGTCTTCCCAAATTCCGTGAACCCGATTCCGCATTAGGAAAAAAAGGGGGCGTCGATAGCATGACGACTCAGCTGGGGATATCTTTAGACTTTTGCCATTGCATGCTATATGTGACTTTACCGCTTTCTTTATTGCTTTTGTTTAATGCCTTTATTTGAAACTGACTTGTTTCTTTTGTTTCTTTTTCTTTAATTAATTTCATTTACCGCTTTTCCATCAATGTTGTTGTAATTTTTGAGCAATCATTGTAAACTTTATTGTATGAACGTGAAAATACATGTCAACATGTTTCATTCTTGTAAATTGCATTTTTCAGCATCATGTTCCACTTGTGCCAAACAAATACTATAGCAACGCTTATAATGAGTAGTTGCACACTTCCAATACTATCACTGCCTAAATTTGGAAAAGGCATATTTGCGGTAAAACCAGTCGATCAACGGTGCAATCGACGGTTCCGTGCCTTTCCCTCTTGAGTTGTCAGCTTAAGGGTACCTGTCTAATACCCCAATAGAAACCTTATTCCATTTAAATTGTACATGCATCATGGTCAAACCTAGCCGAGTCAGTTATGTTGTCCACATAATGACTCATTAAGATAGCCTTGTCCACAGTCCAC
>MU684419.1:45011-59491 GCA_026770625.1 Nicotiana glauca
GTGCATTTATTTGGAGAACTTAAGTGCTTGCTATGCTAATTATTGGTTTAAATAGTCAAGTCTGGTGGGGTAAGGTCCTAACACTCTGTTTTGCAGAAATTGAGGCACGAGATCCCCAGATTTGGCATGGTAACCAACATTCATCCAAGGCTGCTGAATTGGTGGAAAGACCTCCATTCTAGTGATCAGACACTCGTCCGCAAGTACTTAGGGAATCTGCCTTCTCTTCTAGAGATTCAGCCTCAGAATCATAAAGGCTGCAACATTGTTCTGGGATAGTGACAAGTCCGTGTTCTTCTTTGGGGACTTTGAAATGACTCCTTTACTTGAAGAAATAGGGGGTTTAGCTGGAATTCCTTGGGAGACTCCGGGTTTGCTTATGCCATAGAATCGTAAAGGAAGGGGTTTCCTTAAGATGATGGGACTGAAGAAAAACCCAGACTTGACTTGTTTGAAAGACTTTTACATCCCATTTGACTATCTATACGAGAGGTACGGCTATAGCAAGTCATACCGAACCTATTCGGATGAATTTGATATCACCTCATTGGGGCATGTCTATAGAAGGGTCTTTGTCTTCATGGTTTGCTTTTTAGGGATGATCGTATTCCCTATGAAGAAGGCTAGGATCCACACCAGACTAGCCATGGTAACCAAAACTTTGATAGAAGGGATTGGTGGGCAAACTTTCAGCATAGTGCCCATGATTGTCGCCGAGATATACCGCGCCATGAACAAATGTCAACAATAAGGCGGTCATGTTAAGGGTTGCAACTTATTACTTCAGCTTTGGCTCATGGAACACCTCCAGAAAGGGGAATACCGACAAGAGATCCTACGCAGAGATTGGGATGATCATATCGCCTTCCATCAGACAAGACGTATGAATTATATGCCTAAAATGTTCGCTCATCCGGAGGACGCAAAAGGATGGGTAGAATTGTTCGAAAATCTGAAAGAAGAGCAGGTGCAATGGATGTTTGAGTGGTTCCCCATGGATGAATTCATTGTTCGATCCCAAGATGCGCCGTTTCTCATACTGATTGGTTTGAGAGGGACTTATCCTTACGTTCTTCTCCGAACCATGAGGCAAGCTGGAAGAAAAAAAATCATACCAAGGGTCGATAAAACGAGTCACCTCAGGGCTGATTTCCAGGACGACGATAGCCCTCAAAGGTGCCAAGCTCAGCATTTGTAGCATTCCAAAATCGTTTTGGGGAAAGAATCCATTGAGCCAGACAGGTACCACGCCGGTTGTGTGTTTTGCATTATTCGGTTTGGTTAGAAGACAATGGCAGGGGTCAGCCGGGATTCGTTCGAGGTCACAGAATTATTGACGAGCATGCTGAAGCACAGGTTAAGTATAATCAACTGTGCAAGAGAATTCGAGAGTGTGAAAGTGAGAATCAGGAAATATAAGAAGCCCATCAGAAATTGATCGAGGAGTGGAAAGGTATGGCTGTCAGCGCCAACAATCGATTAGGGTAATTGGAGCGGGGTCTAGTAGAGCTAGAAGGAAAGTTCATCAAGAGGATCGAAGACTGCCAAAACGCTGAAGGAAATGCAGGCGGACATCTGGCCCGAGCCTACTTGCTACTAGGACTACGTGATTTGGTGGAGCTGTTCGAGGGAGACAAGGATGCCAAATCTGGGGAAGGTCCTTCTGGGACCAAGTAGTTATGAGTCCTTTATTTTGCCTTAATGATGTAATAAGGCCAATGGCCACTAGTGACATTTACTTTCTGTTATTTAGAGTGATTCGCCTTATTTTTATCAATAAAATGAGGCATTTAGCATTATAAGTTCTCCAAGACTATTTGTCGCTAAGCCCACCAATGACCATCTCTACAACACTCCTATTTATATGGATATTGTACCCCACTACACCCAACCAATCTTAAATGCACCTGAGTCTGATGACAAGGACTCCCTTATCAGGAACATAACGGCAGAACTCAAGAAATTAACCAGCCGAGTTCAGGGCATGGAAGGTAACGAAGGTATTGAAGGGTTAAATTATGAAGACCTATGCATTCAGCCAGATGTTGAACTTCTGGAGGGGTACAAATCTCCCAAGATCAAAATGTTTGATGGTACAGGAGATCCCAGAGTCCACCTGAGGACATATTGCGAAAAGCTGGTTGGAGTTGGAAGGGATGAGAAGATCCGTATGAAGCTCTTCATGTGGAGCCTGAAAGGAGATGCACTATCCTGGTACATCAACCAGGACCCCAAGAAATGGACGAGTTGGGTGAGCATGGCATCGGATTTCATGGATAGATTCCGATTCAATACAGAGAATGCACCAGATGTATTCTATATAAAGAACTTGAAGAAGAAGCCCACCGAAACATTCTGCGAGTATGCCACTCGTTGGAGGTCAGAAGCTTCAAAGGTTAGGCCGGCCCTGAAGAGGAGCAAATGAATAGATTCTTCGTCCAGGCTCAGGATCCCCAATATTATGAGAGGTTGATGCTGATCGAGGGTCAGAAGTTCTCCAATATCATCCAACTTGGAGAAAGAATCAAAGAGGGCATTAAGAATGGTATGGTTACAAATCTTGAAGCCCTGCAAGCCACCAATATGGCTTTGCAGACTGGTGGCACGTCCAAAAAGAAGGATGTAAGTGCCGTGATGGTCGCACAAGGAGCCAAATCACCACCAAAATACCACACTTATCCATCACCTCTACTTACATATCAACCCAGCCCGAATTACCAAGCACCCGCACCCTCCTATCCACCTCTCGTTCACCAATCCTCTCCACCTCTCACATATCAACCAACCTCACCCAGATACTCTCAACCAGCACATGTTTACCAAGCTTATAACGCTCAACCTTCTCACTACCAATCACCACCCACCCGTCAAAATTTTCCAAGACCCAGACCAAATTTTGACTGCAAACCTCGCAGACAATAAACAGCCATCGCTGAACCAATTGACCAGCTATATGAAAGACTTAAAGCTGCTGGTCACGTCACTCCTCTCCCAGGCAAAGCTCCAGAAAATCCCTCCCAGTGAGTCAACCCCATCAAGACATGTGCGTATCACTCCGGCATGAAGGGACACACCCTTGATGAGTGTCGTTCGCTAAAAGACAAGATTCAGACCCTGATCGACAATAAGGTCATTGTAGCAAAGGAGCTTGCTCCTAATGTTCGTAATAACCCCCTGCCTGACCACAAAGGTGGAGACATTCATATGATCGAGATCGAGGATGATTGGGAGATTGCTGAAGGGGATGAACCAAAGAAACCAGCGGTTACCCTTAACCCAATTGTTATGCAGAATCATCCCTCCAGGGACGACGAAGTAAATATGTCTATACCTCTCGAATTTGAAGAGCCTCCCTCTACAAAGGCGCCCGGACCAATCGAGGTTGAATTTGGAGTTCCAAAGGCACCTGCACCCTTTGAAGTTGCTGTGTTACCACCAAGGGTGCCTATTCCAGTGGCAATGACTGACATAACACCGTTTCATTCAAATGACATGCCATGGGATTACATTGCTGAAGCTAGGAGGAAAGGAAAGACCAAGACAGGAGAAACAATTGCCGCGCAAGGAATAACTAGAACAGGGAGGGTTTACACCCCAAGGCACCTAGCCGAGTCCAGTAAGCAAGCCCCAGGATGACCTATTGAAATTGGGCCCGATGATCTTTGGAGGAAAATACAGGCTAAGGAGTACTCGGTCGCTGAACAATTGAACAAAACACCAGCAAAGATATCTATCCTGGCTCTTCTGCAGAGTTCAGACGCTCACAGGAATGCCTTAATGAAGATACTGAGCGAAGCCTATATGCCCAGCAATATAACCGGGGGTGAAATGGCAAATATGGTGGGGCAAGTGCCGGAGAGCCACAAAATAACCTTTCATGAAGATGAGCTACCGCCGGAAGGATTAAGCCACAACAAGGCACTGCACATCACCGTGCAATGTAAAGATTATTTCATCACTAGAGTCCTGATCGATGGAGGATCGAGCCTCAACATCTGTCCGCTAGTAACTCTCAGAACTTTGGGAAAAAGCCTGCACGAGATCAAAGATGGGGCTATCAATGTCAAAGCCTTCGATGGGTCCCAGAGATCTACTATTGGAGAAATGAGCCTATGCTTGCAAATGGGACCAACATGGTTCGACGTTGACATCCAAGTGATAGACGTCCCTGCATCCTACAACTTGCTGTTGGGACGCCCCTAGATCCACGCTGCTGGAGCCGTAGCATTGACCCTGCATCAGGCGGTAAAGTTCGAATGGAATCACCAAGAAGTGATCATTCATGGCGATGGAAGTAACCCCATATATAGTCGCCATACAATCCCATTGATCGGGGGCTGAAGGAGAATAGGCGGAGAAACATATCACCATATCGAAAGGGTCAACGCTGTAGATAAGGAAAAGTGGTGGGACAACAAGATCGAAAGTATCCTGAATTGGTGTGGGTACGAGCCTGGAAAGGGACTCGGTAAAAATCTTCAGGGGATCACTAAGCCCATCAAACTAAAGAAGCATAGTACTACATTTGGCTTAGGGTACGACTACACTTGGGAAGAATTCTAGAGCTTGTTGCCGCCATGGTGCGGTCCCTACTATCCATTGGAGCTTCCGATACCCAGCCTAGAGCAAACTTTCCAACCGGTAGATACTATAGATGGGTCAGAGGAAGATAAAGCATTGGCAGTCATGAAGAATCTATTTCTAGAGGATGATGATATGGACTGCTGTGTTCTTTTTGAGGAGGAAGGGGAGGAAGGCCCTTCCATACAAGCTGTGAATAGGGGAGACCACCTCAACAATTGGTCAATTAGGACCGTTAGGGCCCGGAAGGCTTCGGGGTAGCAAGGCTAAACTAAAGCACCATGCATCTCATCTTTTTAGCTTACTTTACTAGTTGATTTTTCTTTCTGCATTGTCTTTTATTTGGAAAAGAGCTCCGATGTTTCAAACAATTATGGATTTAATCAAAGCATTTCAGTTTATCATATATATCTCGCTTATTATCATTTACTCTATTTTATACAGCATTACTATTACTTATCTTGAAGATGAACCAACGATTGTGATTTGCAACAAAACAACGCAACAAAAGGACATAGGCTCAGAAGAAGATGAGATACCTGAAGAGGTCGTCGGATAGATTGAGAATTTTGAAAATAGACCTAAGTCCAACCTGGAAGAAACTGAGGTCCTTAATTTGGGAGATACGAAAAATGTCAAAGAAACTTGCATCATCGTTCACTTGTCGCCGTCAGAGAAGAAAGAATATACGGAATTCTTAAAAGAATACGATGACATATTCGCCTGGTCGTATGATGATATGACTGGTCTCAGCACGGCCATTGTAGATCATAAGTTGCCAATAGATCCAGCATGTCCACCAGTAAAGTAGAAGCTCAGAAAATTCAAGCCCGACATGAGTTTGAAAATCAAAGAAGAGGTTACTAAGAAAGTCAAATCTAAGGTTCTCAAAGTAGTAGAGTATCCAACATGGTTAGCAAACATCGTGCCAGCACCAAAGAAGGACGGGAAGGTTAGAATCTGTGTCGACTACTGGGATCTCAACCGGGCCAGTCCCAAAGATGACTTCCCCTTGCCAAACATACACATCGACAACTGCGCCAAGCATGAGTTGCAGTCTTTTGTTAATTTTTTTGCCGGATATCATCAGATATGGATGGACGAGGAAGATGCATAGAAAACGGCTTTCATCACACCGTGGGGACTGTACTATTACAAAATGATGCCATTTGGGTTGAAGAATACTGGCGCCACCTATATAAGATCCATGACTGCTATCTTTCATGACATGATACACAAGTAGATCGAGGTATGTGTGGACGACGTCATCATCAAATCCAAGAAAGCCACTGATCATATGGAAGATCTGAGAAAGTTCTTCAACAGACTGAGAAGTTATAATCTAAAACTGAATCCCGTCAAGTGTGCATTCGGGGTTCCTGCCGGAAAACTACTAGGTTTCATCGTGAGCCGTCGAGGGATAGAATTGGACCCGTCAAAGGTCAAAGCCATTCAAGAATTGCCACCGCCAAAGAACAAGAAGGACGTGGTGAATTTCTTGGGAAGACTCAACTATATCAGCCAGTTCATAGCCCAGTCCACAGTCATTTATGAACCCATCTTTAAAATGCTGAAGAAAGACGCTGCTACTAGATGGACCGACGATTGTCAGAAAGCCTTCAACAGAATCAAGGAATACCTGTCAACAATGCCAGTATTGGTTCCGCCCGAGCCAGGAAGGCCTCTATTGCTTTATCTTGCAGTTTTGGATGGAGCATTCGGTTGTGTCCTAGGACAACATGATGAAACGGGGAGAAAGGAGCAAGCCATCTACTATCTCAGTAAGAAGTTCACCCCATATGAGGCCCGGTATTCTCTATTAGAGCACACCTCCTGTGTTCTGACTTGGGTAGCTCAGAAATTGAGGCATTATTTATGTGCCTACACTACTTATCTCATATCCAGGATGGACCCATTGAAATATATCTTCAAGAAGCCCATGCCCACTGGCAAGCTCGCCAAGTGGAAAATCTTGTTAAGTGAATTCGACATTGTTTACATGACCTAGAAAGCAATCAAAGGCCAAACCATAGCAGATCACCTTGCCGAGAACCCTATTGGGGTAAAATACAAACCCCTGAAAATGCATTTTCCTGATGAAGAAGTGTCCTTTGTAGGAGAAGATATTGCAGAATCCTACGATGGTTGGGGGTTGTTTTTCGATGGAGCCGCAAATTTCAAAGGAGTTGGCATAGAAGAAGTCCTAGTATCAGAAACCAGCCAGCATTACCTGGTATCCGCCAAGCTCAGGTTCCCTTGCACAAATAATATGGCCGAATACAAAGCTTGCATCTTGGGGCTCAAGATGGTCGTTGACATGAACATTCAAGAGTTACTAGTGATCGGGGACTCAGACCTGCTCATACATCAGGTTCGAGAAGAGTGGGCGACCAAGAACTCTAAGATATTCCCCTACTCGCATCACATACAGGAGTTAAGGAAAAGATTCACAAAGACGGAATTTCAGCATGTCCCCAGGGTCCAAAACGAGATCGCTGACGCATTAGCTACTTTATTATCCATGATCCATCATCCAAACACGAATTTCATTGATCCCATCCTAGTAAAGATTTATGATCAACCAGCTTATTGTGCTCACGTTGAGGAAGAAGCGGACGGAAAACCATGGTTCCACGACATCAAAGAATACTTGATGTCACACCTCCTTTTTTACACCCCCGAGGAGGTATATGGGAGTTTTTTCCAATTAAAGTGATATTATTTAAAATGAGATTATTTATTTGATTTCAGAGTCGCCACTTGGAATAGTTTATTTGGTGTCCCAAGTCATCGGTTTATTTTAAAACCCCAAATCGAGGAATTTTTTTAAAAAAAAAGTCCGCAAACCAGAAATTCTAGATAAGGAATTCCGTTAACCTGGGAGAATGTATTAGGCATTCCCGGGTTCCGTGGTTCTAGCATGGTCGCTTAGTAATTATTACTTGGTTTAAAATGTTTAACTACTCATCTTTAGGACCTATGTGAATTTATCGTTTTACTGCTTTTAATCGCTTGATTCGTTCGTAATTAAAAAATTGAGTTACGCGTACGTATACTCTTTTATTTTGGCGCGTCAAAAATTATGTCCCGCGAATATGTCCATAATTAATAACACTTTGTTTATTTTTAAGAAAGGTTTGGTTTAAGTTGCGCGAATGCATACCTTAATTTTGTTATTAGGATCGTAATCATGCCACGCAAACGTGTACACAATCACAATAATAAATTAAAAGTGCGCCTAACATATACTACTGGTGTTCATTATTATTTTCCAAAAACTACTTTGAGATTATTGTGAAGCTATTGAATTATGGATAAAAAACTGGTTTATTAGGTGCAAAACATATTCAAGTTTTCGAACAAAATAGCATCACAGATTACAACATTTCCTTGTACATATATTCGTCGGCATCATAATTTATACGTAGAAGTGAATCAAATATATAGGGTCAATGGGTTTAGAGTGGGTGGAATTTTTATAATCTATACATTATTTTAAGAATTTTGCAAACATATATTTTGATCCAAAGGCATCCCTCGAAATATAGATCCACCCTATTTCACATTATTCAACAATCAATTCTAACGTTATTGGGCAAATTTTACTTAAAAAATAAAATAACAACTTAAATTGCTTACATGCCAGTAGATAGTCTTAACTAAAAAAAGTAACGTAATTCTAATTTCTCTCTTTTATATATTTTTATTTTAAGACTAAATACATGACCAAATTAACAATTTACAGAAGTGATTTAAGCTTACAAGAATAACTCTTGTTTAAAAAACAAATTACTAATAGGGATGAAAGATTTCCACAGAGACTTATGACTGACATTCATTTTTTTTTTAGTTGAAATGCATTTTTTATTTTTGAACCCGTAAACATAATTTGTGGAAAAATGAAAGAACTATATTTCCTTTTATATTACACCAACTTTATGTTAGGTCTCAGGTTATGTTTGAATCAATGGTGAAGAACAAGAGATGTGTGGCATAAGACAATTACTAAATACCAACTGTGATAAACAAATAGAGATTCAAATAAAGTTATTTTTACTCCAAAAAATTTGCTACAGAAAAACAAAGAAGACAACGATATCAACTATATTTATCAAAATAATCGATATCTTTTAATGGTCCTTCTATCAATACTAGACAATATTAAGAATATCAAAATCAAACATGGCTAGAATTTCTCAAATTCAGTAAAGTTGATTCAGAAGTTATCAACAAACATATCAAATCAATGTATGAGCCAAATATTAGAGAGACGGAGATGAACCTTTTGTAAAGACTTCAACACAATCACAGCTACAATCTACTGATTTCCAAAGTTAGCAATGCTAACTTTTCTAGAAGCACGAACTCGGAACCGCGAATGAAATCTCGAACTCCGGCTTCTCACTAATTAACTTAACTAAACAGTTTTCCAAATGAATATTTACCCTAAAAGAACAATGCTCTTTCTTCTTCTCTTTACTCAATTGTCTCTCCTTTTTTTTTTGCACGATTATGTTCTCCCCCCTTTTTAAACCAGATTGTGCCTTTACTTAAATAGATGCTAATGAGATCATGTGCAAAGAAGTTAGAGTTGGAGTTGGAGTGGGAGAATGGGGTTGAGAAGATCATAGTGAGTAGTTAGGATAATCTTTTTTTGAATATTTCAAGATTTATCCCCCCCCCCCTTTTATATTAAAATGTACAATTAGATTTTTAAATAAAATTTGATAACAAACTTAATCACTTTAACGTGATTTTAGCTCACTTTGAATTATTTATTTTTTTGGTCTTTTATTTTAAAATATAATTAAATTATGAAGATAAGAAGAATAACTATTATTTCTTAAAATATAGGAAAACTAAATATTTACATGTACTTTAAATGATACTTAGAAAGATTCTATTGCTTATTCTTAGAAATAAATTTTGTACTCTAAGAATGAGAGTATTTTTG
Organism: Nicotiana glauca; assembly: GCA_026770625.1. NCBI lineage: Eukaryota > Viridiplantae > Streptophyta > Magnoliopsida > Solanales > Solanaceae > Nicotiana > Nicotiana glauca. The sequence goes on from MU684419.1 coordinate 54,547, forward strand.
TATTTTTAAATAAAATCTATTAAGAATTATGAAAGTTTAAATATAAAAGAAATATTTACACTAAAATAGTATAGAATTTGTGTGTGGTAAAAAATTAGGTGTTCACAGCATGCCCCTCTTTGCTTGGAAACATGAAGATTTTTCAGGCAAAGAAAATGAACAAGTTGACCGATTTTTTACCTCACCATTATTTAAAAAAAATAAAATAAAAGAAAAGGATATGACCGAGCATTGGTTTTTGGCAGCCTACATATCCCGGGTTATAAGGGAATCAGGTCACATATAGTTCAAGTGAAAGAAGAGTGATGGAGTATTCTTAGAGGGAGAGTCGAGTGAAGTTCCGTCGAGGTTCCTACTATTACATCAAAATTAAAAAGAAAATTACATACTTTTGAAATCTAAGAGTTACAAAATTCCTATCTAAATGTCGTCTGGAGTCTTGTCTTGATTTTTGACTTGCTTCTCCCGTTGACTTTAGACTGAAACTTGATGCTCTTGACGCAAGAGACATATGAAATATTCTCGCAGGCTTGTTTCTCGATCAGATGATAGGAAGAAAGATCTTGAAATTCTAGCTCTCTACATGTATTACGCCAAAGCTGGTTGCAGCTGGTAATGAGATCAAGTGCTCTACTTTCTCTGAAAAGAACTGAAATCTTATCTTTCCACATCAGCTCTGTGCTTTGAAAAAAGACCTACAAGCCAACACAAACAAACAAAGCGAACAAAAATTTTCTGCCCCAGTTTGCACTAGGAAATTTTTGTGAGTTATTGAAAGCACCTTAAACTATCATTGCTATTGCAGAATAAAGAATTGAAAAAGTCCTTTTTTTTAAAAAAGAATGTAGGGAATTTTATACCCTGTGTTAACAAGAAGGAGGCAACCAGGGGTTGTAGTACCCTGTGTTGATGATAAGATGAGGCCCGTGCATCTACTAGGGGATGTTGTACCCTATGTAGGTAGAAAGTAATGCGACCAAGGGATGTAGTACCATGTGTCGACAATAAGATGAGGCTCGTGGCACTCTGAAATGCAACTAGGGGATATCGTACCCTATGTTTGCAACAAGAAGTAAGGCAACCAGGGGATGTAGTACTCTGTGTTGGAAATAAGATGAGGCTCGTGGCACTCTGAAATGCAACTAGGGGATGTCGTACCCTATGTTTACAACAAGAAGTAAGGCAACCAGGGGATGTAGTACCTTGTGTTGGAAATAAGATGAGGCTCGTGGCACTCTGAAATGTAACTAGGGGATGTCGTACCCTATGTAGAAAATAATGCCGCCAAGGGATGAAGTACCATGTGTTGGCAATAAAATGAGGCTCGTATCACTCTGAAATGCTACTAGGGGATGTTGTACCCTATGTAAAAAATAATGCAACCAGGGGATGTAGTAACCTATGTTGGCAATAAGATGAGGCTCGTGGCACTCTGAGATGTAACTAGGGGATGTCGTACCCTATGTTGAAAATAATGCAGCTAGGGGATGTAGTACCCTGTGTTGGCAATAAGATGAGGCTTGTGGCACTCTGAGATGAAACTAGGGGATGTCGTACCCTATGTTGAAAATAATGAAGCCAGGGGATGTAGTACCCTGTGTTGGCAATAAGATGAGGCTCGAGGCACTTTGAAATGCTACTAGGGGATGTCGTACCCTATGTAGAAAATAATGCAACCAGGGAATATAGTACCCTGTATTGAAGATAGGGTGTTGATCCCCTATAATGAAACTAAAATAACATGCTTACGTGCATATTGGAAGGAAATCATGGACTTGAGAACTTCCCTTGGTGGTGTTCATCTTTCCATGAACTGTTCTACTAAACGATTTTGTTCATGTTCTAAACAAAGAAAGATTCGTTAGTTTTAAAATGGTGGTCAGTTCGTGGCCCTAACTTATTAGGCCACTTGACCTTGCGTCCATTGCACTTGTCGACCCTGTCGATGATCGTACAAATTGCCGGGAGATTCTGACTTTATTTTCTGAAGATCTCTCTTTTTTTTTTCAACATCAACACCTGACTATTTTGCGCCTATCACCAATTGTATCTATGGTGCAAACACCTTTGTTCCCCAAAACAACTTTTGATGAGTAGCCTTTGTTGCCCTTGAAACATTGCTAAGTCCTTCAAGCCCTTTTGATTGCCAAGGAATATCAAAGTCGGCTTTATGGCTTTGCCTATACTGTTTATGCCTAGAAACTTTTGCTTCATATGACGGGGAAACTGTAACTAATTTTGTGGCCTTTTTATTTGCTTTGATTTGACAAAATTAAATTGAAAGGGGCTCAAAAATAATAGTACAAAAGAAAGAAAGTAGGTGAACTAATAAACATAACAACTTAATCAAGAAGCGTCCCTTTCAGGGGAAGAATAAGAAAGGACTTATCTGGAAGAATATGCTGACTTCAATGAACATGACATGCACTTTGGACTGGATGCCTGATCCGTCTAAACCGTCTAATTCTCAAAATATGTTGTAAACTTCTCTTTGAAAACTGAGTTCTTTAACCATGCTTGTGCCGGGATATAAGAGGACCTAAAATCGATCAACGATGCTCTTTGTGGGTTTTCACCAATTAACCTCTCTCATTTGCCTTTTTCTCAACTCACCATCGCCTTATAGTGCCCGTGAGGGTTTTCACCAATAAGACTGTCTCATTTGTTTTTCTCAACTCCCCATCTCCTTATAGTGCCCTTGAGGGTTTCACCAATAAGACTCTCTCATTTGTTTTTCTCAACTCGCCATCGCCTTATAATGTACTGACTTAGCATTCTCAAAAGCTGATCAGAAGGTCTTAAAAGGGAAAGGTCAAAAGAACTACTCAACTGAATTACAACTTTTGGAACCATTTGATGGAACAACCATCGAAAATAAAATAAAAACACGCCCCAGTTTCTTTGAATATTGGGGAAATGTGGATTTTTATTTGGTGTGACTGAACCTCAGAGAGAGGTTGCCTACGTATCCTTTCGGAATCAAGTCGAATGTAGTTCAGGAAAACATGAACTTGTTTTGATGATGATTTGTTTTTTTTTAAGTACATTGGTTCCAAAAGAGGGTAAACACAAAGAAATATAAACAAGGCTTCAAAGGTCTAACTATGGTTGACCAATGTTTGGGTAGCAAGAATGATAGCCTTTCGTCATCCCAACCTGAGAATGCTAAGTATTAACCAAATGCCCCAGTAGAAACATGTCAGACATAGTATCTCTTGACCGCATCTGCATTGACGGATATGTCTGTCACCTTTCCTTCTATATTTGCCAAGTGTAGAGCTCCTTTCGACAATACTTTCTTGACGAGGTAAGGACCTTGCCAATTTGGGGCGAACTTTCCTTTTGCTTCTTCCTGGTGTGGAAAGATGCATTTCAAAACAAGCTGTCCTACCTCAAATTTTCTTGGGCGCACTTTCTTATTGTAAGCGCGTGCCATTCTTTGTTGGTATAACTGACCAAAACAAACTACCGCCAAATGTTTTTCATCAATCAAACTCAACTGTTCCAATCGTGACTTCACCCATTCAGTGTCTTCAATCCCAGCTTCAACAATTATTCGGAGAGAGGGAATCTCAACTTCAGCAGGTATGACCGCTTCAGTGCCATAAACTAATAAGTAGGGCATTGCACCAACTGATGTACGGACAGTTGTCCGGTATCCCAAAAGAGCAAAAGGCAATTTCTCGTGCCACTGTCTAGACCTTTGGACCGTCTTCCTAAGAATCTTCTTGATGTTCTTATTTGCAGCTTCAACAGCTCCATCAGCTTTGGGTCGATAAGGAGTAGAATGGCGATGCTCAATTTTAAATTGTTCACATACCTCCTTCATCAGATGACCATTCAAATTAGCAGCATTATCTGTAATAATGGTTTTTGGAATACCGAAACGACAGATGATGTTGCAGTGAACGAAGTCTACTACTGCTTTCTTGGTAACTGCTTTCAATGTAATAGCCTCTACCCATTTGGTGAAGTAATCAATTGCAACCAAGATGAATCTATGCCCATTTGAAGCTTTTGGCTCGATTGGGCCAATGACGTCCATTCTCCAAGAAACAAAAGGCAAAGGAGTTGAAATAGGATACAACTCTGAAGGAGGCGAGTGAATCAAATCACTGTGAATCTGACACTGGTGGCACTTGAGAACAAAACGAAAGCAATCTCGCTCCATAGTAAGCCAATAATATCCTTCCTGAAGGATCTTCTTTGCTAGAACATATCCATTCATGTGCGGACCACAAACACCCGAATGTACCTCGTTCATAATCATTTCAGCTTCTTTGACCTCCACACATCTCAATAAATTTAAATTCGGGGTTCTTTTGTATAGGATTTCCCCACTCAAACAGAAACCATTAGAGAGTCGCCTAATAGTTCTCTTTTGATCCCTATTAGCATGTTCCGGATATTCTCTTGTTTGCAAAAACTATTTAATATCACGGTACCATGGTTCACCATCTAGTTCTACTTCAATTGTATTGCAATAACCATGTTGATCCCGAATTTGAATTTCCAATGGGTCAATGTGAGTATTACCCAGATATGGAAGCATTGAGGCCAGTGTGGCCAAGGCATCAGCTAATTCATTGTGAAACCTGGGAATGTATCTGAACTCGATGGACTTGAATCTCTTGCTAAGATCATCCGCACATTATTTATATGGAATGATCTTGATGTCTTGAGTCTCCCAATCACCTTGAGCCTGCCTAATAAGCAAATCTGAATCTCCAATCACCAACAGTTCATGCACATTTAGGTTTATCGCCATGTTCAACCCCATGATGCAAGCTTCATATTCTGCTGTATTTTTTGTACAGAAGAAAAAAAGTCATGCTGTGGCAGGGTAATGTTGCCCAGTAGGTGATACGAGAATTGCCCCAATCCCTACGCCTTTAATGTTAACAGCCCCATCAAAGTATAGTTTCCAAATTTGACTGTCATCTTG